>NW_015149106.1:84594-233351 GCF_001465965.1 Polistes dominula
CGTTATAACTTTCGAATTTCTCGTAATGACGATCGAGATTTAGAATTTTTGTGCATTCGTCTGATTCAATTTCACCATTTTATTTCGTTTTAACAATTCAAACGAAACTAATTCGTTTCACGCGCTAGAATTACGAATTGTTCAATGTTCAACTAATACAACAACAAAAAAACGTTTTTCTTCTTTTTTTTTTACGTTTTAATTTGATTTAATATTTTATTTTGAAATTTGAATAGAAATGTAGCCTAACGACGAAATCGTGAAAATGGGAATCAAACTCATTGGATTTTCTCTCAACCGATCAACCGATCAACCGATAAATCGTTTCAAACCAATTATAATCGTCAACAGGCTTGTTGAGAACAGAGTGCTTATCGTGATATCAAGATGACGAAATAGAGAAAGAGAGAGAGAGAGAGAGAGAGGATGATTCGACGATAATAGATTAACAGCGATAATCAAGCACAGGTCAAGAGAGTACTTGTTACTCGTACGTCCATCGATTTCCTATTAAACCCTAACAGAGAGAGGGAGAGAGAGAGAGAGAGAGAGAGAGAAAGAGAATCCGAGGTTTAACCCTAAATGAACACGTTCGTCCAGTTGAACTTCCTACCATAAGTGAACACCGAACGTACTAGTAGTACTTAGTCTTGTGTCACGTTCCGATAATTCATTGATTGTTCATTATAACCGTATAAATTATACAAATGTATAATAATATTTTAAAGAACAATCCATTAATTTATTTGAAATAGTAGTAATAGACAATATTTTATCGAACACACCCCCATACACGACGTATAACAGCAAACATCAATCTGTATTCCCAGTAGAACCCACTATAGTCTTCTTCTATCCGTTCATCAATCTTTATTTACTTACAAATACCGGATGATTATTAAGCTATAAATAAAGAAGGCGTCGTGAAGGATTATCATCTTCTTTTCTTTCCCCTTAAAAGATACAAGATATATAAGATAATGTATAAGAAAAAAATGGCAAGGAATTCGATGTCAAAGTGAAGGAAGAAGAGGAAGAAGGAATTATTAGGTGATCGAAGGAAACTCGAATGAAAAGGGAAAGGGTAAGTAAGAGGATGAAAAGAGGGGGGACACATTGGCAGCCAATGGAATTTATTCCCAGTCAGGCCAATCGCAGCCTCTACTTTCCCTGATAAATGTTTGTCGAGTTGCGCGACGAAATTGCATTTCCACTCCTCCACTGTCCCCCTCTTGCCCCTTGAAGAAAAGAAGCTTCCGATATAACTCCAAGCATCCCTCCCTTCCTATCCCACCCTCGCCTGCTTCTGTCTCTTCTCGTTTCCGTTTCTCCTCTTTAACTCTTCCCCATCTAACCCCCCAACTCCCCCCCCCGCATCTTCTTCCTCGTTCACCAAGATTCGACCGAAACTCTCGACGAACGGTATCACTCGTCTAATACGTTATTCAAACCCTTCGAAAAGTCGACTCCTCTAAAAGCCAAATTCAGTTACTCTACCTTGTTATTTTCTCTCTCTCTCTCTGTCTCTGTCTCTTTCTCTTTTGCATGCAACACCTATGGCCACGAATACATACAAGTGGATACAAACTTATATGTTAGTTTCCTCTCTTCGTCTTTCTTTGACCACCAGCATCCCACCCCTTTCGTGCATCTTCTTTTCTCGTTTCGTACAAGAAAGTGCATTCCACGAATAAACGAATCTTCTTCTATTTCCGTCTGTCGTATTATATTTATATACCCGGAGTAAAAGAATACTCCACGATTATTTTTCCACTCCAATTGGAATTATATTTAAAATTAGCGAGCTTTTTTTAAAATTGATTTTTTCGGAACCGAGTATAATTAATAGGCAAGGTCTATAAAGGATTACTTTCATTGGATTAATTAAATATTATATTATCTAAATTATATGATAATAGTTCTTGACTTTCGGGAAATAATACTAGTTAGGAATAATTGAATAAAATAAAATAGGAAGAAAAAAAGGAAGGGAGGAAGGAAGGAAGGGAGGAAGGAAGGAAGGAAGGAAGGAAGGAAAGATAGGAGACATCGGAGTCGATGAAAGATCCATAATTCAGTTACGCCTCGGTTCGTTTCCGGATTCTGTGAGCAAGCAAAGATTCTACGATGGAATGATGGAGGGGAAATCGCAGAGGGGAAATCGAAGGGGGTTGAAGGTAGACATTAACGTTAGAGTCTTCACATAATGGAGGATCCACGTTAAGATTTATGATCTTATTTCTTTTCTACCTACGATCCTTTTTCCCCCACCCTTCTTCCCTGTTCGTGTGAAATAAGTGAATGAATACTGGATATTCCAACGACATTATGCGTGTTTTTCAGTGAAAACCTAGCCCCCATCTCCACCCTCTTCCTCCTTCTTCTTCTTCTTCTTCTTCTTCTTCTTCTTCGGTTCACACAGATGGCGACGGTAAAAGATGAGAAGAAGACGTAATACATATTGATGGCAACTTTTCTTTTATCTTCTTTTATCTTCTTCTTCATCTTCCTCTTCTTCTTTTTATTATTCTTCGTCATCGTTAGATAATATCAGGATTTGATAAAAAAAAAAATAAAAATAGAATTAATGTCTTCGGACATGTCATAATTTATGACGTTTAAACTTCAATAATGAAGATACGCTGCTTCAACTTCATAAATCCCTGACCGAAAAAAAAAAACAAAAAACTATTACAGTTTTAGTAGTTTGAAACACCCTTTTCCCCGAAAATAACTGCTTCAAACTGTTATATATCGATTCTGATTGAAACAGTTATGAGTACCGCGAATTCAAAACCGATATATGAACGAGACTATGTTGTGTTGCTATAGTCAATTGTAACACGGTTCTAACATTTCCAATTCGTTTACACATTATTTTTTCAAAAACCAAAATAGATGTCATTTTTTTCTTTATACTTTTTGTTTCTCATTCACGAATATTTTTGGTTGGGCCAAAAATTGATAAAATTGAAACGCGCGACTATAAGTCCTCAGTAATATTGATCAATCGAAAGAACCCAATTATTTTACTGGACAGACAGCACCACGTTCGACCACACATGCACAAACACACACACACACACGTTGCACGATATAATCTACTAAAGTTTTCAACGAATTGGGATAGAAAAGTTTTTCTCTACCAACATATTTTCCCTGAACCTATCGTCAACAGACTACTACTACTACTACTACCATTTTTTCAAATACTTTGACTGCTTTTTCTTTTTTAAAGAACTACATTTTCTATAACTAAGTTTATACCGACAAAAATCATCTAAGAATGAATGAGAATTTAGATGAAACTGAAAAGATAATCGTCTTTAACGTAAATACCCCTTCGATGAACAACAGCAGCAACGGCAAATAAGTTTCATTTACCATTATAATGGTAAATCACTTTTTCAAGCTTTGAACGAATATAGAATTATCAATGAAACGAATCCTTTCGAGTATGGGAATTGTGGTATAAAAATATTGCAAAAAAAGAAAAAATCAATGTTAACAGGTGAAATTACTGTCGGAAAAGTTGTTCGTAAAAATCGATTAAACTTTGTTGAAAGATAACTCATGGAAATTGCACCAATTTGCAGTTTGAAAAAGTAGCACAAAATATACTTCCAACTATTTTCTATTTCCAAGGGGGAAAAAAAAGAAAAAAAAAACAACAACATTTCTAAAGAGTTGAAAATATTAAACGTAAAGAAGTCCTTAAAGTGAATAAAATGTTACAAAATATAATAAAATGCATTCAAGAATGTTTTTCAGGTTATTGGAAGAAACGTTTGCGCAAGTGCATTCAATACGAGGAATATTTTCTGAAAAAAGGGGGACATTTTCAATTTAGAAAGAACAAATATAATAATACAATACAATACAATACAAGTACATTTTAAAATAAATAAAAATTGTCCGAGTATTATGATATCGCATTTCGTATTTTTGCGAATGTAATTCGCGTCTTGAAAAATAAAGAAAAGAAAATAATCGTACGTTAAAATTGGGAGATTACTCGTTCGAGTTTTCCCCAAACCTCATCGATAACTAACTCATCTTTTGATAATGATATGATTTCGTAAATGAATTTGATCGGTTACAGTAAATTGAATTCGTTAATTGTGAATAGATATCCTAGCATTGATCGAATAATTCCATGATTATTATCGCAAAGTCAAGCTGTACGGATATTCAATTTGATTGATTTACTTAATGAGTTTGATTTAATCTAATGAATGAATCGTTTAAGAATCGCTCGAGGACACAGCTGTAACATCAGGATTGGCTTGAGTTATAGGAGTTTATAAGTACACCATGTTGACATAAGAGAAAGTTACTAAGGAAGAATGGATTTCACGGAGGCCGTTTTACTGGTTTACTTGGTTAAAACACAAACAAATCAAATCCAAGAACTTTTCGTTCTCATTTCGAGTACCACCCTTTACCCTCCTCATGGGCCATTTATAATTTCTCAAAGTGGGCTACATATGGTAACTGCACTTTCTATGGAACACCTGATTTTAACAGTTTGCCAAAAGTACAGATAGATTTTTCTTTTGATATCAACAAATAAAATAAAGTCATTTCTATCTAGTAATAGTGTGTTGAAACATTGATTAGATCGAATCGAAAGGATATCGAAACTAGATTGATTTACTTAATGAGTTGGTGGTTTAATCAAACGAATCGTTTAAGAACACCTCGAGGACACAGCTGTAACATCACAGGGATAGCCTTGAGATATGGGAGTTTACAAAGTAGAACACTATGTTGACATATTAGATGGGACAATAAATTTCATCAGTTTGGTTAGTTCCAATTGAACGTTCCACTTGATACTAATTTTATTTTATTTTATTTTTTTTTTCGACTTTTTGATTCTCAAGGGAGGAAGAAAACTACCTTAGTTGAGTTCATAGAGAGTAAGAATTTAAAAAGAACGGATATCTCGACTCATCGTCTTGAAAAGTAACAAAGAAGAGGTGGTTTACGGGGGAGGAGATAGGAACGATAGAATTCGAGGAGCTTTGTTTATGGAATATACACGCATACACGTACACACGTGCACGTTGATAAGAGAAAGAGAGAGAGAGAGAGAGAGTTGAACTCGACCAATTTCATACCACAAAGGGATTTCTTCGATCGATCTAAGAAGAGAGAGTATCGAGACGAGTTAGAAGTAAGAGGAGCTGGGCTGGAAAGATTTGAAAAGGTTCAACCTGCGTTACCAACCTACGCCATCTTGAGCCGCCGGCTATTTTCCGACCTTTTTCTTCTTTCTTTCACTTTTAGACATCGTTTTCCCCCGAACTCCTACCTAGCTATGATGTTTCTAACATTTTGTATTTTGCTAACGGTAGAAATCTACCGAGTTCTACTTTCATTGTGTTTCCTTTCACAAGCAAAATTTACCAAGTATTTTTGTACAATCGTCAATTTCAACGAGAGAATACTTTTTACAAATACATTTTCTTTTTTCTTTCTTATTAACAAAAAAAAAGAAACAACGCGTTGATTTAAAAAATGGCTAAATTCCAAAAAAAAAAAAAAAAAGAGAAGACATTTATTTGAAGTAACGAACAAACTATTACTTTTTTTATTTTTTTTTTATTTCTTCGAAGCAATTCGTCGACACGTACAGAACAGAATTCGATGCAAATCACGATCGTCGTTCTAGCGTTGATTTTACTATTCCATGTACTACCCCCGAACTTGAATTACCTTCTATTCGAACGAAAAAGAAAGAGAAATAAAATAATACATGGTATATAAATGTACATGTATATATATATATATATATATAAAGAGAGAGAGAGAGAGAAAACTTTACATATTATTTACATATATAGTTAGAGAAAGAGCTTCAAAATTTGGTCGCGTTGCACTCATGTAAAATAAATAGTGTTAGCTGAGTGTGTGTGTGTGTGTGAGAGAAGAAAGAAAAAGTAGTTTTGTTTACAGTTAGCAAGGTAACAGTAGGATGTGTTCCAGTTAGAAGTTTCCATGGAGTAGTGCATCTTCCACGAAGCTTTGTGTAAATACATATAAACCACACATAGGGCTTATCTCGGTCGCGTTCGTGTGGTAAGCCTATTTGAGAACCACGTCTTTTCACTGCAACGTGCTGCAACGTGCTGCAACGTGCTTGCAACCTGTGCATGCTTTACTCGCACGGTAGATAGATAGATGGATGGACGGATAGATAGATAGGTAGATAGATAGATCGATAGAGGAAAGTTTCCAAAAGCGTATCGAAGACAGAAGGGCACTTTGCCCTTTGCTTTCTCAACTGATCCCCCATGAAAGCCCTTGGGAAGCGTATCGTTTCGAGAAGATAACTACGAATAGCTACCATCGATGTATAGGTCAAACCAAAAGAGTAAGTGTGCAAAAGAGAGAGAGAGAGAGAGAGAGAGAGAGAGTTGCTCAGATTTAACTGGACAAGTATAATGAAATTTAGTTTGATTCAAAGATTTATTATTTAACGTTTCTTATATTAAAATTGTCTATGATGAAATACATGAGATAAAAGATGATGCAGATTATTTGGATACTTATATACGAAGAAGCTTTTCCACTTAAGGTTCTTTCTCTCTCTCTCTCCCTCTCTCTCTCTTAGCTCTTATCTATTTCGATATTTCCAAACGATATTTTCCACGATATCACTTTGATGTTTACGTTTCATTCACGCAAAGTAGGACACTTTAATCGCAACTTTATATACATTTTGCCAACGGCACTATTTTAAGCTACATAGAAAAAGGAATATCATTTTTTTTTTCCAATTGATACAATTTACAAGTATTTTCAATATCGATAGGAATATCAATACAATGTTGTTTATGCATTGCGAATAAATATACTTTTGCAGAAGATGTAAATGATATTTTTCTATATTTGGATAATATTTAAATATTGGATCTGTGGTAAATTATTATTGGTAAAGATTATGAGAAAAAATGGTGTGTTGATTTAAAACCGTGTAGTAGATATATTTCGTTGGTGGAAGAACATTTATTCGAGAGTTGTCATTTTATATGGGGAGGGGGAAGGAAGGTACTTACCCATATAAAGACTATGTTCATCCGTTTACTATTTCTTTTTTTCTCATTTTATTTTTGTAGATCAATATCGAATCGGTCGTCGTACTAGTTTCATTGTCTAGCAGTCGGTGAAAATAATAAAAAGGAAAATACAATAACGATAAAGAATTTTACGAGCGTGAACGTTATACTACGTTCAAAGCACCCTGAGACATTTCGTATCGACTCCTGTGATACTTTGGTGTCAAAAGAAAAAAAAAAAAAAAGAAAAAAACAGAAAACATGATCAAATGGAGAAAAAAGGTTTAAAAGGAAAATAATAAGAACGCGAAATGATCATCCTATCTTTTTTTTGATTAACCAAATTACCCCCCTTAGAAAAAGAACTATGGTGAAATGTTGGATTCTCGAACAAATGCGTTTGTAATTACCCAAAAGAACTTTTTCATTTCTTCATCCTTAAATTTATTATCGACATATACAAACAACGTTTAAGTTTTCAATTTAAAAAGATAAACTCGCGAAAGAATGAAACATTAAAAGATGAGACTAGAAAACTTTGATCGTACGATTGATTAACTAAAACGCACATCTTGGTTTTACGTTTTAATTAATGTTCTCTTTCTTAAACGATAAATCTTGAAATTTCGTTCAATTTCTTTTCCCTTTAGCATTATTGAAGTTATCTACGAGGGAGAGAAACTCGTAGAAAAACGCATTCAATTTTTATTCTACACCCTCATTGTACATAAGAAAAAGTAGTAATATGGGAAAGATCTTTTTTATCGGGGGTTATAAATCAAGAAAATTGCTAATAACTTATGTATAATAATGTCACCAGTCTTTCATGTAACCTCTTACCTTTATGTCTACCAAACTGAAGTATCAAAGTGAAATATTAAACCGGTCAAAAGACTGAATGTAACTTTTCACAAATATAATATAATGCGAAACATCTTTAAAATAGAAAAAAAAAAAAAACAATAGAAAAAAAATAAAAAAGGAAAAAGACACTTTAACGCATTGAAAGAAAGAAGAATCTCTTGTTTCGTACTCGTTAAATGTATAAATGAAAAGGTTAATGTTTGTCCGGCTAGACGGTGAACTGTTACACAAGTACAATTCGTTTTTATCCGTAAAATCATGCTTCTTGGTGTCGCAAGAACGTCGAGGGAAGTCCTTAAACCAACGGAGCTTTCAAACCAACTAAAAAGCATCTCCAGAACACGAAAACTTATTCTCCATCTCTCTCTTATTCTTTTCACAGTCCAAAAGAAGGAAGAAGAGGAAGAAGAAGAAGAAGTAGAAGAAGAAGAAGAAGAAGAAGAAGAGCCAGCCACTAGCTTGAAAAAGGAAGAGCTTTTCCGGAAAGTAGTTCGTCCCCTAACGTCCTGTTTTTCTTACGTTTCCGTCCCCGTTGTTACTTCCTTTGCTCTACGTTTTTTACTTTTTGTATATCATTCCCACGTATAATTCATACTCCTTTATTCCGTTATCATAATGAGTGTCTCGTTATTTAAACGACACTTCCCGAACTACCTTCCTAATCGTATAAACACTCATAACGAGAATTCTCAGATTATTCTTCTTATCATTTCGAAGAAAAATCACTTTATTTCCATTATTTTTTCATTTCAATTAGAATTTTAATCATTTGTAATTTCATTTGCATTTTCATATTTTAATTATAACTTTTTAATGAAATCATTTAAAAAAAAAACGAAACCTATGCGACTCTAATATGACATAAGATTTTTCATGAAATATTTTTCCATAGAGAATGAAAGTAGGACACACCGCGTATATACTTGCTAACCTGAATACGCTTATCATCTTTCCCCAAGAATTAACCATACAGGAGGAGGATTATCAGATTGACATAGTTAAATATTTCAACTAAAATGGAAAATCTCTTCTTTCCCATTTTATTAGCTCGCTCGATTAATATTACCAAAGAAAAGAAGAATAGCTTTTGTGTATCTGAAAGTCCCAGTGTCACGTTGGGACTTAATTATCATCGACCATTGATTCTTCAACGTATCATTTTTATCTTTTCCTTTTTTTTTTATTTTATTAAGAGAAAGAAGAAGAAAAGAAAAAATGATTCGTACGCCAATTACACCGTCGACTGTGAAGCTGTGTGGTCGCATAATTCAGGAAGAAAAACGCGAAAGGACGAAACCTCCTGTAACGCGACGAAAAGGTATGAAAAGGGATGAAAGGGGGAAACTTCCGGAAAAATATATGCCTGCCTTTCCATGGCCACCACCAACCCTTCTCTGTCTTTCTTTTCCTCCTACGGACATGTGCCATTTATATCTACTATCCTTTTCTTTCACCTACCATTTTATAATATCCCGTATATTTTGTCTTTCTCCACCCTCTTTCCCTTTTGCTGGGACATACGCAATCTACATCTTCTATCCTTTTCTTTTACGTTACTCTTACGATATACCTTTTTCCTACTCACGCATATACATATGGAATACTAGTATTGTACTATCTATATTTTTTTACTTTTTTTTTTTTCCTACATACACACACCCACACGTGGCACGCATATGATCCATGAGGATTTTTCTTTTTACACGCAGCTTTTGAGATTAACGCCAAACGAATTTTCCATTTGTTTAATAATACAAAAACAACAAGAACAAGAAGAAGAACAGAAACGATACATCTTCGTAAATATATTTACAAAGTAGAACAAGTGAAAAATCATTCCATTTCGGAAATGAGAGTTGTAAAAAGTTCGGTTCTTGGAAATCATTTGAAATCGTCGAAGTCCTCTAATTCGCCGTTTCGCAAATGGATCCTTGGAAGTAAGAGCTGCACGCGTGCAGTTTGCATATCAAGGAATATGCACAAAGTTGCATAAGTCCCTCTCTCTCTCTCTCTGTTTTCAGTTTTCATCGTAGTTTTAGCTTTTGCTACTTGATTTTTTTGTCGATCGATGCTTTTTCCATTCGGTGCTGCCGTATACCTCGACGTATACCTCGACGTATACCTCGACGTATACCTCGACGTATACACGAACTCGCACTCTCTTTCTCTCTTTCTTTCTGTGTTTTATGCTAATGACGCTAAAATACAGTACTCTAACCGAGCAACCATAGTAGGAGAGAAATCGTGCTACCGGATTGCTCTTGTTCGATGCTATGAACGAGAAACCCGAGTCGACTTCACGTGTCCAACCCTATTTTATATCATTTTCCTTTTTTCCTTTTTTCTTTTTTTTTTTTTAACTGGATTCCGTTACGATTAATTTATGTTCCCCCTAAAAAATATAATATTTCATTGAATTATTTGAGAAAAATCCTTTTTACACGATGTTTATAATAGAATTTCAACAAAGCAATTTTTAACACAAAATTCGATTGATGTAGGAATAACTATAAAAAAATAGAAAAATTGTAATATGTAAGACAGGTTCAAAGTTTCTCTCACGTACTGTCTACAAAAGCGAGTTAGTGTTCGTTTGTTTGTACAAGACTATGGTGCACTCGAAAGATCTGTGTTAGGCTTTGAGTATTAATCAAGTGTTCGAAACGATCGAAGCGTATCAAAAGCGTTTGATCCTGAATATTGTTAAGGATTACTTTACATCCCATAGAACTTTCTTCTTACAGGATATTCTCATATATCTATATATATATATATATACGTGTTACTTGCTTTTACATGTAATGCCGTGAGTGATCCATTGAATTAAACGATATCGTTTATGTATACACGCGACGAGAAAGAATTTCATTACTTTTCGCAATAACGTTAAACGTTAGACGTTAAACTACCATTCTTTGTTAACCAATTTTTTTTCTTTTCTTTATACGTAATTTGTATCCTGTAGTAACAATGAATTATTCATCAGACATATCGATCCTACCTTCTCGTCAGATTTTATTCAAAAATTAGATAAACGTAAAATAGTGCATCATCTTGATGCATCTTGGTGCATCTTGGTGCATCTTGGTGCATATAGTTTTTTTTTTTTTTTTAAGAACAATAATTTGATTAACATACAGCTTACAACTTTACATGTACAAAAACGTTCATGGGGTATTATGCTAACGATATTGAAACAGAGTTGTTTCTACCATCGTAAGAGAGGAACCAAGAGGATTTCGTTTCACGAGTGCTTATACTTATTCACCATGCGACATGTTTCGAACACTGCTGATATTTATAAGCGTCTACCGAAACTCCTGGCATGCTTTCTAAAGACTACGGTCAAGCGTATAACTTTATGGGGGCGTGTGTGTATACGTTTGTATATAGGAAAGAGGATGCCCCCTCACAAATCGTCCAACGTAGCACGACCATATCTCTAAAGTTATTTCACTTCTTAAGCCAACACAAATTTACATATACGGATAGTAAATATATATACATGTGTTAGGTATATTCCCTTTTACGATATTTCAACGTCATTTTTTCCAATAGTAAATTGATAGTTAAAGAAACCTTTGCCAATTATTTGGCCTACAAGTTATCACAATTTTCAAAGTTTATAAAAATGAATAATTGGAAGATTGAAATAAAAAAAAAAAGAGATAAAGATTTTTTCTGAACTATTGATTTTCTAAACATTTGTTTGTATGAACGAAAATAAAAAAAGGAAAAATAGTTCAAATCGTTGCATAACAAAAGCAATCAATAATAAAAAATAAAACAAAACAAAAAAAGCCTCAAGTCATTCACGTATGAAACGCTGTCCAATATTTGCCGATCACGTCGCCGGTACAACTTCGGTTTCTAAATTTGATAACTCAATTTCGAGAGATGTTACATTTTCTAAATATTTTTTTTTTCTTTTGCGGCAAACAATTTTAAACATAAAACGTTTCGAAATAGAGAGTAGCCCTTTCCTTTTTTTTCTTTTTCACTCCAATTGGAAATTAATAAACGCAGTTATTTGTATTAACAATTTTCTTCATAAATAACACATATTTTTACCAAGATACAGGCAATTTAGAAAAAGATAAGATAAAAATAGCGAACTAACGTCTTTCCTCCCCTCATCCAATAGCATTCTTTCTCACACCCTCGAGGATCCTCCAGACACGTGTTATCTCGATAAGCTTGAACAATTTTTATAGAGCTATTTCCAATAAACGCGATATCGTCTATAAAAATGCACAATTGGTAGTTGCTATCTTTCCAAGTGACATTAACAGGTAAAAATGATGAAGAACGATGCTGCACCTTAGAAAATTCCTTATACTATTTTATTTTATTTTTTTTTAAAACTCTTTTCAAAGAATATTAAAATCTTTCACAGAAATTGAAATTCTAATAGGTCTAGAATTGTTATTATTTATAATCTACTATCTATTTATAATCACAATCAGTCCGATACACACGTCTTTAAGTTAACGAATCTTTGTTAATAAACAAATAATTCGCGATTATAAATTGAGATATAAACTCATCCTATCTTTCAAGTTGAATGAAACTGCACACGGTGTGCAAAATTTTATTAAAATCAGTTCAATAATTTAAGAGTCCATTGCGGACAAAAAACGTGACACGTAATTTATATATATATTAAGATATTATAAAAATGCAAGATTTAAAATGAGACTTGGTTGGAGCAAAGTACAGCGTAAAAGTAAAGGCTAAGTGTAAACGCTTGAAAAATGAAGTACTCGTAAATAAAGGGTAACAGGCGAGAAGAGATGACTTGGGTCAGAGAGAGAGAGAAAGAGAGTGCTGCTTCTTTTATTTATATTTCACGGCTTGCAAAAGTATAGAAAATATATGCACGCGTATATACGATGTGAGAAATAAGTAAGAGAGAGCTCTGGCTATTTTCTCCCTTAGCAAATTTTCATTTCCACTAGCTAGTCACGTTTAGAAACTAATGAATATTTTAAGGAATGCAACCTAAGTTACTAGAGGATTTTTCATCCTAGAGTCGATTTGACTATCGATCGATTACGTAATCGTCTTGGAAAGACTTGCCAACATAAGAGCCCTAGGCTTTTAATTAAATCCCTTCTATAAGCGGCTTTTATATTGTATTATAAATTATCCATATAACTTTTGATAGCCTTATCGTCAAAGTCCTTACGATTAAATACAACCCGTTATATATTAATTATTATTGTTATTATTATTATTATTAATGCACTTATAATGAAGAAAAATTCTATAAATAATAAATCATTCATTTTCGTAAGTTTGTCAGATAATTTGGATGCAAACGTTAGAGCTAGCTAGCGTGAAATTCTTTTGTTGCTGCAACGAAAGACTCTTGTTTTGTTCTTTGATGGATCTTCTTAGGGAGGAAAGCCGCGGAGAGAAAGTGCAACTAGGAGAAAAGGGATCCTTATCTTTGTATTTCCGTGTTTGTTCGCGCTTCGTATCTCTCGTAGAAGCTTGGACCATTTGTTAATGCTATGTAACCAAGGAGATTCTCGGATTTCCAGGAGTCGTCGTCCGGATATAAAGCTTTGCCCCAAAGGGAAAACTACCTTGAATCAAGCTTGTCGATTTGCAAAATAAATGTGAGAATTAGTTTACTTACAAAAACGGTGTTTTACTCTTTTTTAATATATTAAATAGACAAAATATTCCTCGTTCAACGTTATTGTCAAAATAGAAATTTAAATGAACCTACGATTACAATAAATAAATGTTTTTTGAAAAGCGTTTAAGTTAGACGATGAAACAGTGGCGTGTGCTAACAGTTGAGGTTCTGGGGGTAATCTGTCTGACCTACTCTCCCTTTCTCATACACACACACACACACACACATATATATACTCGCCCATCCTGTTTTACCTTCTGACTAGGGATTATCCGTCGACCTTGCGTTTTGTCACGTTCGAGAACGGAATGTGGAGAAAAAAAACTAGTCTCTAAGGTACAATGACCTTTTTACTAATCCAACCTACTTGACCTATTTTTTTCTTCTGGGTTATCTCAGTATATAGGTCAGTTTTATCTTCGACAACTAAAAAACTTACGCATGCAATATATAAAAATGAATTGTAAAATAAATTTGATCGATGTTCCATTGGCATAATTAGCCGTACAATTATGCTCTTAGATATTATCAAAGTTTCACCGTTTTCTAAACTTTCCAACTCCATGAATCTTCCTACCGTCAGCTATAAATTTTTGAACATTGTATGCAGTAAGACTAAAGCTACTAAAGAAACCACAGAACCGTCAGTATTCGGGAAAGTGTTGATATTAATTACCAACATCATCTCGAGCATAAATCTTGAGGGGGAAAAAAAACAAAAAACTAAAGAGATAGAAAAAGTCAACGCGTTAAATTAATCCTAAAAATTTCTTTATTCCTATTTTTTTTTTTATATCATACCTTTCATCTGGCATAAAGTTCTCTCTTGAGAATATTCAGTAAAAAGTTAGCAACCAAGACGCATACGCATAAGCGTACGCGTACGCGTATTATACTTGAAAGAGTTGACAGGGTGAAGAGAGACGAGCATTTACTCGGTTCGACGTGTCGACACTGACAAAACGTATCTTCACCAACGCGGTAAGAGTTTCCTTTTAAAGCGTGAACTTTCCCAAAAGGTTTTCCTACGAAATACGGTTAGATGGAAAGAAACTGTAAGACGTGCAAGACGACAAGGAAAACCCGAAAAGAGAGCTACGTTTCAGACGCTGAAAATGATCGATGACAAAAGTACAAAGGTGTTCTGCCTGCGTTCCTTCGGACGCATGCCAGTCCGTTAGTTCTACCGATAATTTATGTGTTTGTCTTCTCTTATACTATGCAATTCTAAACTAAACTTTGAAACTCATTTTAACTCTACTGTTTCAACTGAATAACTTTACACTTGTCAAATATTTTTCACCATTTTTTCTATTTCATTGTTTCCTTCCAATGAAAATGCTTATCTTAAAATCAACGAATATGATTGAAGTCTTCCTTTACAAGCAACACCATATTACTAATAAAAGTCTATCAATCAATTAACAACAATAAAAAAAACAAACAACATCGACTAAATCTGAAAAGAGATGGTCCGAAAAAAAAGGTTTCGCGTCGATCAAACAAATTCTTCCACTGACATTTTTTCGTATCATGAAAATTTACCGAGATGTATACCGGCATTTCAAGTTTTAGCTGACTCATACGCCATACACGTGTGACTGTGTATAAAACATTTATCAATTTCCCTATACATACGATTAACAATATCTTTTATTGATTTTATAAACAAAATAATATTTGCCTCGTGCTATTTTGTAGAAGATTAATTAATTTTCTCGATTAACCTATTAAGATGAAAGATTATTAAAGAATATAGCCATGACAAAATAAATAATAAAAAAAAAAAAAATAAGTAAAGAACCGTAAGCATCACTTTAAATGGAAGATCATCATTGAGTAAATGCAAGTGACGGACGAATGAACTTAGGGTTAAGGAAAAGGGTGGAGTTACTTGGTATCAAACATAAGTATGATATTTCATATATTTGTCAATTTGATAAAGTGCTTTTAATGGATTACAAGAAGGAGGGAACGTTCAAAAGGGAGACGTTAGATCTTAACTCGTGTGTACTAATGAAAAAGAAAGAATGACAAGCAAACAGAGTTAAAAAGACAAAGTAAGAATAAAAAGAACAACAACAAAAAATACATTGACAGACAGATATATATGTTACAGTAAAAGTTGAAGAAACGGGCACTTAGAACTTAGATCGTGTGTGCCAATAAATACAGAAAGGATGCAAAAAATCACGAAATATCTTGAGAAAAGAAAAACTTTGGCAAACAACACAGAGAGAGAGAGAGAGAGAGAGAGGAAATCTTTTAAAGGATAGGCTTGGTATTAAAAAATTCAGACTTTTTTATATGATGGTTTGAAACTAATAAACGCTTAGCAAAAAGGTACGACGAGGTGGTTGAGAATAGGTTGAGTTTAAGGTTCGAGGTTAAAAAGTTTGTAATCGCTTTGACCTGCTTCCTTAGGCCACCGAGAAAATGAAAAATTCTTTAAAGCTTATCAAAAAAAAAAAAAAAAATGAAACGAACAGAAGTTGAGATAAAAAGAGACACCGGGAGTTGGTAATAGAGAGTGAATCAAAAAGAGATAGAAAATAACAGAGAGAGAGAGAGAGATACAGAAATATAATAGTAAAAGAGACTAAAAGAAATTCAGATAAAATCATGAAAATTAGAACCATTTTATTTGAAATATATTTTGAAATAAATTAAAAAATAAAATAGGCTAGAGATTAAAAGATAAAAATGAAAACACAATGTTCTTTTGAAAAATAAAAATTCGTTGCAGTAATTTGTGCAGTTATGTGCAAATTAATTAACAAGATCCTCTTAATATATAATAGTCAAAGATTTGGATCATAATGTTGCCCATATGAAAAATCTTCTTTTACAATTATCCATTCATGGTATTTCAGTAATGTTTTTCACTTTTGCGAATGGCAAAAAGTAATGGAAATGTCAGTGTTGATTTTAAAAACCGATGCTTTTGAACAGTGTCAAGGATTTTTTTTCTAGTGTAATTTTGTCGTGTAATTAACGTCGCGTAATATTTCGTTGTTACAACATCTCAGAAAAGAGTTTGAAAATAATCACGATATAATTACACGCGTAAACTAACATTGTTATAAATCATTCATTTCAATCAAACATTTATCAAATTACAAATTTTGCGTTCATGTAACTATATGTGAATGCGTGTATTTTCGTGAAACGTTTTTTTAAAACAAATTTAAATAAAAATGGTTTATAAAATTTCGTATCTATTGTCGCATGCACATATTCGCAACGTTCATGAGTTCTTCTTAATTAAAAAAATCAACAAAGTACAAATAAAAATAAAACTAATGCTAAGTATAATACATTATTTACGCAATTTACCTAAATTACAAATTTTTACATTTTCTCCAAATTAAAATGGTGCGCTTGTGTGTATTCACGCGTGCTATGTTCTTTTTTAATGCTTGCTTTTTTTTCTTCCCGCCCGCTTTTTCTTTTTTGCAAGCACATAAATTGCAAACTATTTCGGTTTACTCGTAAGAAGTAATTAAGAGTGGATTTACTTCGTAAACCTCAAGCTTAATCTCAACAGATCATTTTACGATTTTTTTCTGTTTTTCTGTTTTTTTTTTTTTAAAGATAATCCTACCATAAATAATCAACTTTTCTTTTATGTCCTAGTATCATCGTATAAAGGTAAAAACTAAAAGCGGATGGATTTAACGTGGTCATTTTTTCTTTAATTATTATTTATTATTAGGCGATTTTACAGAAGGGAGAAAAACGTTAAAAACGAGAGAGGGTGGGAGTAATGGGAGGACACGGTTCGTGAGAAATTTTTCGTATCTCCGTAGCTTTTTATTCAACGTCGAACTACGAAACTTTTCCTCGCTCGATAAATTCCTCGTTGGTAGGTTTGTGGAATTTGCTCGAATGAGAAAGAGAGAGAGAGCAGATAATATGGGACTTCTCAAGGCCTTTCTCATCGTTTCGCTTTTTCGAGCTGCATCTAAAGACGAAACTTTTACACGATTCTCAAACTTACATAGGCGGCTAACATATGCTACAAACTTTACAGAACAAATTTATTTGCTTGTGAAATAAAATGATCTTGCAAATATTTCATAACTAAATAAAAAGAAATACATTTTTTGTTGATATTAACAATAATATTAATTTATCGGAACGTAGTAGTAATGAACATTTCTTCAAGTTTCTTCTATCAGTGTATTTTATCGATTTCGATAATTTCTTGTTAGAACGTTGAACCAGCAAAAATAATTTGGTAGCTGGCCAAAATTACGACGTATATACTCATCATCATCTACTTTTATCTTTTAGCATTAATCTTTCAATGTAAAATAAGAAGAAAAAAGTACAAAATGCTACGATATAAATCTAAAAATACAAGACTAATTAGATAGCATATCAATGAAAACATTTGTAATCCGTTGGCAATATAAAGCATACAATTAAACCTCGACGATTACACTCCCATTACAAAATACTCGATGCAAAGGGATCACTTATTCAAAAGTACAAAAAAGGGAAACAAAAAACACAACTGCGATAACCGGGCTAAAAAGTATAATAAGAATAAGAATAGAGTAAAGGAAAGATTACTACTCTGCTAGAAACTAACTAACAAATTATAAGCTAACGATCCCAAGTATTGTAAGTGGAAAAGAAACTTTACCTACACAAAACTACGGGGAGTCGATCGTTTGCCTGCGGGAAGTAGTCGTCGACGAAAAAAAAAAAAAAAAAAAAAAAAAAAACACTCTTGAAAATAAGTATATAAGTGTCGAGCCAGGAATCAAAAAAAAAAAAAAGTAAAAGCAAAGAAAAGAACTTAGCCCCGTCCGGAGCTTCTAAATAAAATGGAATAGAACACACACACAAAATCATACAAATCATAGAAGAAGAAAGTATAGTGGTATAGGAAAGAAAGAGTAAACTAAATAGGTGACAACAAAAGAAATAGAAAAATAAAATGAAAAATAGTAACAGTAACATTTGCCTCGTTATTAGCAGAGACCGGTTTCAGGGTGCACAAAATTCCTGACGGGGAGTCGAAATATAATTAAAGGTTCGCCATAACGAAACGGCCTAAGGGATGTTTTGCTTTCATTATATAGTACTCCCCTCTGTACCCACTTGCCCTCCTTCTCCTCCTCCTCTTCCTCTTCATCTTTCTCCTGTTCTCTCTTAGCAGTAGGCTGGTCTTGTTTCTTTCGAAATTCTCGATGGTGGTCGGCACTACAATTACGTTTCAAGCCCTTCTCTCTAGCCGGCTATAAATTTCTATGCATACATATTCAAAACTCGTGAATTTACGCACTGACACATTCGTATTCACCTTTCCTTTATCTCTCTCTCTCTCTCTCTCTCTCTCTCTCTCTCTCTCTTGTTGATTCAACCCTAGCCTGTGTCCTTTTGCTTATGAAATAATCATGGAATTATTACCCCTCCAAAGCTTGAATCCTTTTCTATCTCACTCACTCACTCTTTCTTTCCGTTGTTCAGCTAAATCCAGGCTTTTCGATTCGTTCATACAGGGGTTGCTCGCTCCTACTCACCCGTTAGATATTGTATGTACTTATGTATGTATGATACGATCTTATATATTCATCTATGTGTGTAGGTGTATCTGTATATGGTATGGTGGGATGTATATTCGTGTTTGTACGAAAGGATGATATGGTAATATACATAAATATGTGTACAATGTGTTTGTGTTGAACGTGCGTGCGTCAGATTTAAAGGGAACGATCTATTCCCTCTTTACTCTTCATCCTCCTTCTCCATCCCTTATTTCTCTTCTTTTCTCTTCCATCACAATCTTTTTTTATTCTCCTTTATGCATTATATAATTTCATTGTCGAGGGATATGCCTCGAGTATATTTAAATCGTTTAGCTCGAATCGATATCTACGTGTATGGGGTCTTCTTTCTGTTTGCAAGCCTTGTGTGTGTATGTGTATGTGAATGGAAGAAGAAGAGTAGTTTTTATTTTATTTTTTTCAATAAAAATATCAAAAAGGTAAAAAATTAAACCGATAAGAGGTGTCATTGAATTCTTCTTAAATAAGAGAAAAAGTAGAGACGCGCGCGTGATGACGAGAGACATGACGAGGAGACATGACAAAGAGACATGACGAGACAAGGTGTCGGAAGTCGAGTCGCGTTAACGCAAAGGGCTCGCGAAAGGTTCACGTAACTGTGTGCTCATTTACCTGTCAAACTGACGACCTAGAGAGAGAGAGAGAGTTCAACTGCAAACTGAAAATGTCTGACGACACAAATTAAACGAAACTTTCTCCAAGTATCTTTTAACTACGGATATAATCTTATTGGACGAATATTACGATTACCTTTGAATAAATTTCATTTAAATTTCAAATGTATATATATATAGAAGTATGCAATATACATTAATTTATTGTTAATTAATCGAAAGAAATGTGTATATTGTTGTTAAAGATGGAAATTTGCAAATTTCATGAGGTTTTCTTTAATCTTGTTTCTATTCTTTTAAACACATATACATACACACACCCACGTAAGGAGAAAAAGAGAGAGAGAGAGAGGGAGAGAGAGAGAGACAGAGATCTTAAAAATTGGATTAAACTCTTGGAAAAATTCAATCTTATTTAATTCCAGTCTTTTCTCGTTTCTCTGTACGTCAGTTAGTCATTTTATCTATCTGTCTGTCTGTCAGTCACCTGTTTAGATTTTCTTCCTTCTTTTACATTCCTTTTAAATATCTTTCGTTTTTTTTCTATATAATGATTCTTCAAAATTTCTTCAAGCGGATTATTTATAATTAAAAGACTTTACGGTTGAACGAGATAAAATCGAATTTTTGCACAAGCATTCCCTCGATATATATATATACACCTCTCTCTCTCTCTTTCTCTCTCCCTTTCTTTTTCGGTTTTCAATTTGATTTTTAATCAATGGACCATGTAATTACACCTGTCCCTCAATTTACGGTTCTTTTTATGAGGTGGGATTTTTTTGTTGTTCAGCGATAAATAACCCTTTCACTTACGTGTGTACTCGCTTTATATAAAAGTTTTAATTTACTTCGTCTAATTTTGGAAATTTTCCTCACAGATTTTTGTTCAATTGTTTATAATGCGGTTAATATTACACGTCACGTATTTATTTCGGTTTAATTATATTTCTATTCTGAAAATATCTCGAATATTGAAAGATCAAATTTGAACTGCTGGTAAAATAATTTATTATAAACTAAAAAGTACAGACGTGCATATAAATAATTTCATTATTTTTAATGATATTTTCTTTTTTTACTTCGACGTGGATTGGAATTTTTATCGACTACTTTTTTTTTTATCAACAGAAGGAAAATTTGAATAAAATTATCAGTCGAGCGGTGTCGACCGTGATACGTGGGGCATGGGTTTGATAATTCAACAAACGGAGAGTTGACAGAGGAAACCGTCTTTTCTATCGTGTTTAATTTTCTTTGGGCATATCAAAAAAAAAAAAAAAGAAAAAAGAAAACAGAAAAGAAAAGAAAGAATAAGAGATGGAAAAGTAGAAGAAGAAAGAAAGGGGGGAAAAAAATAAAGAAAAATGAGAGATCCGCATAACATTATCAAGACGAGAGAACCGAGCTCTCTTATTATCCTTGATGAACTGCATTTTTCTTTCCATCATATTTCTTTCCTTTCTTTCCTTTCTTTCCTTCTCATTTTTCTTTTTTACTTTTTAAGGTCCAATAGCTTGGTAAAATCAATAATATAATTTGTTTCTGTAAAGCACACTTAAGGGAATTCTCTCTCTCTCTTTCTCCTAAGAAATATAAGGAATATTATCTATGTAATAATAGTAACAATAATATTACTAGTCTTTAAATATTTATTATTTTGTTATTTTTATCAATATCAAATTGCAATACTTAACGTGATTATCTTTATTTGATTTAATGTTTTTTGAAAAAAGAAAAAAAAGATAAAAAATATCCTCAGGTTTGAATGAAATTTGATTGTTACACACATCTATTTGGTTTATTTATTACAGGACTGGGGAACATAGAACGACGGTACGTGTAAACGTTTATTAATGCGCGTAAATCACATCGAAACACCATATAATGACCCCCTGCTTGGCAAAGAAGAGATTTTAGGAAGGGTAACCATGCTTGTACCCATGGGAATATCCCTTCTTACATTAGACTTGATTTTCTCTTTCCATTCTTTTCGGACGATTACTTTTTCACGTTTACTTTCCACGATTTAGACAATTTATTTTATATAATCAAATAAAAAAATTACATTTAATATCATCCAACCAATAAAATTAAATATGAACGATTATTCTTTTAAAGAAAATTGAACTCCTTTCGAAAATGTAATTTCGATATCGAGTTACAGGAAATGTGATATCACCGTTGAACCAATTTAAAAGCTAAAATCACCCTTAGTTTTGGTGAAACGAACAGGTTTCTTCTATCTTTCTCTTGTTATGGACTAACGTTTAATGGAGCAACCATGGGGAGCCATGAGAATAAGAAGGTTATGGCTTGAGAGCAAAAGGGAAATAAAGCTTTTTAGATTTTAATTGCTCGATTAACCAATCCTGAAAGGAAAATCCTGCGGCGGCTTCGTGTTCAACTTTAAATATGAATGCTTTGAAAAAATTGTTTGAGCAAAGAGAGAGAGAGAGAGAGAGAGAGAGAGAGAGAGAGAGAGAGAAAAGAAAAATATATAGAAAAGAGAAAAGTGTAAACAAAAAAGGAAATAATAAAAAAGAAAAAAAAAAGAAAATGGAAAAAGAGAACGATTCAGCAAAATTATTTAAATGAAATTCAATTTGACTCGTCCTCTGCTTCGGTCGGCCGTCTTTGCGTAATAAATGAACCTGACATCTTTTGTTCGCTGCTTTTTCTCGCTTAGACGATATCATAAATAAATTTTCCCTCTGTTCAATGCATTTCAGTTTGATCTTTTATGGTTTTGGCATCAATTCCATGGAGAAACGTTTCGAATATACGGCTCTATGTACACAGGTATATACGCATATATGTCGAAGAAGTTATTTTGTTGTAAAAAAAAAAAAAAAAACAAAAAAGAAAGAATTTCAAAATTATCACGAAAAAAGAGAGAGAAGAGAAAGGAACCAAATTGATCGACAATATTATAAAATTAAATTCGTCTATAAATAAAAATAGATTATTTTAATATTGTAAAGCATACAAAATGTAAGTGTCAAACCAAAAAGGAAAAGTAATTAATACGAAATTTATTCGTTGAAATATTTAACACTTCGTTTATTACAAATTCTCGTTTTACAGATAGAATTCTATTTTTGCAATATACGATAAATCTATTGATTGGTAATTTATATATTTTATATATACGCAAAGAAAAAGAAAAAAGAAATACTGTTGTAAACTGTAATATTGAAATATTTACTGAATATTAAAATCTTCGTTAGAACATGCGATAAATTTATTTAGTATTTCACCAAGTTCAAATCAAGTTCAATACGTAAATATTGATGAATGCGTAGATATGTATAAAAGCGAGATAAACATATAAGAATCACCTTGTATGGTAGATGTGTGTGTGTTAGTATCACGTGACCGCGATAAGCTACGAGATGATCTCGCGTTTCTTTCTTCTACAAGACTTCGATGTGAGTGTACGTGTTGTCAACGTTATACAAAATATATTAGTAATTAATTTCAAGCTTCACTAAAATGATTTTATTTATTCACATCTCTTTTAACAAATACATACTCTTGAATAACATTAGATATCGTTACGAATGTGCAAAGTGATGGTAGATATAAGTTTATTGGTCGTCCCACTGCAACCAAACTAGGAAACGAGTTTTGTAATAAGGAAATGCACAAGAGCGAATCGTCTTCTCATCCTGACTGTTTACTAAACTTGGACTAGAAATGTCTTTTGAGATTTGTAACAAGTAATATCTTTCTCATTTTGTATAAAACTAGGAGATACTACATAATTCACATAAAGAAAAAGAAGAAGAAGAAGAAGAAGAAGAAGAAGAAGAAATGTCAGAAACTATAAAAAAAGAAAAAATGAATTATATTATTTTATCAATAACCAATAATTTAGATCGGCCTGACGGAAAATGGGTGCACATTCGTTCTCGATAATTCTTAAGTTGAAATAAGAAAAAGTTGAAATATAAAAAAGAAAATGGATGATACGTAATGGATCTTGTAATTGTTCTCCTGGTATATCATTGTTATAGAAAAGAATTGTAAAATAAGAAAAAGATAGAATGATTTCCGATCTCGTTTCTTCATTGGAATCTTTGGAGTATACTTTTACAACATTTGGGTATATAGTATATATATATATGTACATATGTATAGAAGATACACCGTTAGTTCGAATAAAGACAAATCGCTGACCACATTTTATCGATTCCTGCATTGGATCGTCCATGTACAAGGAAGATTCTCCTAGCTTAAGGAAAATCTCCGACTCTCAAAGGAAAGGTTTTATTCAGTTTTGCTGGGAATGTACCAAGGAGAGGGTACATACTCTTGATTTATCGTGGATTTATCTTCTACCTTTCTCTCTCTCTCTCTCTCCTGCACTTTCTTTCTTCTTCCGTTTTTTTGTTTTATCTTTTTCCATCCTTTATCCTTCTTTACTGACTTTAAACTCTTGATTCTGTGGAACAAGAGATATCCAATGAGCTGGATATAATACTGGTTAAGATGTTACCATAAACTTTGAAATCACATATTCCTTATTAAAACAATCACTGAAGAAGAAAGAAAAATATATGTCGATTTATCTGTAATTAATGGATAAACACTGCAAAGTATCGAAGAAGGTTCTCTCGACTTTTTCCCCATAAAGCAGCAGTACCATCGTCGGTTACCCGAACCCCTTCCCCATGTATCCCACGAAGCGTGATGTCGACAACGAGAAGCTATTACCAGGATCCCGTACCGACGTTATCCTTCCACCACCACCACCACCACCACCTTCGGTGGTTACTGGACGATCGACCAGAGAAAAGGCTGTTAAATGTGATAGATAAAGGATAAAAAAGGATACGAAATCCTAACTCAATCCGATAGTACAACCCAAGCCCTTCTTTTTATTTCCCACAGTTAGATAAGCGAACGTTTTTCGCAATTAACCGATCCTTTTCATCCCCTATCCAAACATACACAAACCTCACCCCTTTTTTATCTAGTATTTTACCTAGTACCATGATCAATCTTTAAACGAGTTGGTATCATATCCGGGGTGTATGCATTAAATGCAACTATAGTTCACGTTTGAAATGCCTATTTACACAAGAATAACGTGCTTTATGGGATTACGTCAAAACATCAGCGTGGAATCCCAATCCTCCCCTTCGATACCCTTTCCTTTCCTTCTACCCCCAAATCCACCTATCCCCGATATAAAGACTCGGATAACAATGAATGAAAATAAAGAAGAAAAACGTGCCGTTCGAAAGGGTCCTGGATACGCCAGAGTTAGGATCAAAGTATATAGGTATTGTATATATAGGTTAGGTAGGAAAGTACATAGGACGAACGTGAACGAACTTTTTTCAGAGGACGAAGAGAAGAGGTGTAGAAGGTGTAGGAGGTGGTGCTGGTGATAAGAGGGTGAGAGAAAAAGGATAAAAAGGGTGAGAGCCGTCAATCTACGAGCTACCTAGCTAGCTAGCTAGCTAGCTTGGTTGCTTGCTTGCTTGCTTGCTTGGTTGGTTGGTTGGTTGGATGGTTGCTTGCTTGCTTGCTTGCCTGCTACGAGACGACGATTCATCCCCTTCGGCGAATGCAAAATCAACGGGCTATTGTATGCGTGGGCTTGGGGTGAGGTGCTGCTGCAAATCGCACGTTCTCTTCTCTTCTTTCTGTCTTTCTCCCTTTCCCTTTCGTTAGCGTTAAAATCTGCTACCAGGAAAAGGTCCCAGGGATGTGTTGTAATAACGCTTGAGTCATACGTTTTTAAGTCCCATAATAATTTTGCTTAAACAAATAGTCATTTGAACAAAGAAGGATAGAAGTATTTTTGAATGCAACAATATTCGTCGATTTCTTTTTTTATTCCATCCGGTGTCCGATCCATCATCATCAGCGTCCAGTACCAATCTCGATGAAAAGAAGGGAAGAATAAGAAAAAGAATAGGAGCAAAAGACGTCGTTCTTCTTAAAAATGGCCAAGTGTAATATCAGTGCAATCGAGGAAGCCAATTTCTGGTGGCTTTTGTCAAGATGAGGACAACCAACACCACTGTGCTGCTTTCCATTGAAATGAGAAATGAAGAAAAAAGAGAGACACTGATAGAGAACAAGATAGAATGAGATAGATAGATAGATAGATAGATGGATGGAGAGAGACAAAGATACTCATCGAAATTCAAGTGGCTTGCAATCGAGTATCTCTTTTTCTTCTTCCTCTTCTTCCACCTCTTTCCTTTTTTTTTTATTTAAGATCGATATTTCGCTTATCCGAATCATCGATCGTTTGACACCTAACTTTTCTACGACACTCAAGTCTCTACGATACAAAAAAAAAAAGAGAGAGGAAAGAGAAAGGAGATAGTTTGATTCACCATACGTCAATCTAAAAAAGAGGGAGAACAAATCGTGCCTTGAATAAATTAGATACCGGTTTTAAAGCGATTAGAGAGGTCAGATTCTAATCCAGGAAAAAAAAGCTAACCAGACCAAACGGCAGATGTGTTTGTTTCTTTTCTTTTTTTAAACTCGTGGGCTCTCTTTCTCTCTATCTTTTGAGATTATTTCACATCGATGCATTTAATGTGATTTCGATGCAGTTGACTACTTTCGTGCGGCTACTCCCGTGGTTGGTTTCTTTTTTTTTTTTATTTTTTCTATTAAGAATTATTATTTCTACATTTTTTTTTCAATATAAATCTATAAGCGCAAAAATAAGTTTCTTTTATCGAACAATTTTTCTTCGTCCGTTATATTAAATCAGATAAAGGTAAAAAAAAAAAAAAGAATAAAAGATGAAATGCAAACTTTCTATCGACACCTTCGTTGTTCACTGCAATCCAATCCGATTTAGTCAAAAAAAAACAAAAAAAGAAAAATATACATATATATATAAAAAAATATATAAAGATATGTTCTCAATTTGATGGTAACTCCGATCAGTACGGGATATAACCATCGAACATCTGTCCTCGCATTTCCTAACACGGTTTCATTTATTAAAAGGCTATTCTCACTGTTTTATGGGACATCCTACGACAGACCATAGATTTATGCTTGTCCAACGAAAATCTATCGATATTGTCAGAGATTTATAGACAGCGAGAGAAAAAAACAAAGAAATAGATAGAAAAAAAAAATTGCAAATGAAAGAAAGAGAGAAAGAGAGAGAGAGAAAGATGCATACCATGCGTAGACATATGTGTACAGTAATTTCCAAAAATCTTTCAATACCATAGGAAAATTTTGGCATATTGTGTTGTATCCGAATATTTTTTGGAGTTACTGTATAGATGTAACTATGTACAGGTATGTATAGATAGATAGAGAGAGAGAGAGAGAGAGAGAGAGAGAGAGAGAAAGGTTAGTTCTTGTTGGTTGAACGTGTAATCGGTATGATAGGAGTTTTTTTCAACGAGTATCGTATTTGGTCGACCGAACGAAATAACAAGCTTTTGCTTTCGCATCAGATAACGTGGTTTTATGTTCTACGAGTTCTTCTCAAGCAGATTTTATAAAGCACGCGTGTGATTCGTTACGACTCAATTAACTCCTTGGATAATAATATCGTATGGTATGATTTTTAGGTGAGCAGGAGGGTTATTCAATAAAAGTATTATTATTATTACTATTAATAGTCAAATATTTTTGTCGTCGAGGTACTTTTCCTTCCTTCTATCTCTCGAAAAATAACGTTACTTTAAAGCATTTTATCTCTTCTTTGTTTTATTATTCAAGCTACCGACCTATCATCTTTTACCGGGCGATGATGCTACCGAAACAAAACAAAAAAAAATGATAATAAAAAAATGAAGGATTAAATAATAAAAAAAAAAAAAAAATGAAATACCAGCGCAAGCCCTCGCAGCCTCTCGTTTCATGAATTTTTATACGCACGTAAATGGAGTTCACAGTTCAATATTCGAAGCCTATTAATATTTAGATATTTACGGGTGCGTGTCCCGACTGAAAAATGCATCCGATATTTTTTTTCCATACTTTGCATAGTTTTGAAATATTCGCACGGCGGATAGGGGGATACCTGTCAAACGAATTTAACGTTAATTAAACAACGTTAATTAAACAACCTTAACGAACTATATGATGTTCGACGAGAATAATTCACAGCACGATGATCTAATCTAGTTCAACGTATTTATTCACTACTCCTCGTGTTAATTTTTATAAATCTTATTATAACGATAATAGAAAAAGTTTATTTTCAAATAATTCCTATGGGAGTTTTTTTTTTTTCGTTGAAACAATCGAATAACGTGCATTTCAATAATAAATTACGTTATTCAAGATTCACTCATATTAACAATATTTTGAACAATTATAAAATTTATCGAGTAAACAAATGTTTGAATAGAGGAGATTTGTTTGAGTCACCCCATAGATCAGAAACGTCTGCTGTGCGGTTTCTTTCTCTCCCATTCTCTCTTTTTTTCTCTTTCCATGACGCAATCCATCCGTTCTATTTATTAAAAGGCGATCCCTATTGTTTTATGGTGAGTCGAGCGCGATGCACATACAATGCGTCTCGACGCGAACCACATGGCGTCGTCGTCGTCGTCGTCGTTGTCGTCATTTTCGTTGCTTTTCGATTCGATCGACCACATGCTGATTTTGAGTTCCTACCACCTATCCAATGATCTACCGTTTCTACACAATTCTACGCCTTCTATTCCATTTTCAATCTATACCAAGTTCTAGTTTTACAATGCAACACAATCTATTTAATAATATGAAATTGAAAAATAATTAATTACAATATCCATTAAAGAGACTTTAATATCAAATAAAAAGTATCAAATGGATATTTCTTAAGCGAGCACTCTTTTGGATTCTGTTCGAGTCCATTCACATTCAGAATACGAATGGAAGAAGACAGAATATGATAAAAAATAAAAATTAAAAGAGAAAAAAAATTGTGACGAAGGACCATCCGAAAGATTAAAAATGTCAAGTATATTAATCCATTAGCGGTTGAAGAAGCCACCGTGCTACGTTTCGACTAATATCAGCTTCACTTTACCCCCCTACTACTTTTCTTCGTTGTTTCTTCCTTCTAAAAGAAAGGATAGAGAGAGAGAGAGAGAGAGAGAGAAAAAAAATAACGAAAACAACTTCCCTGGAGGGTTAAAACGAGCGCAAGCTTTTGGTAAGATGGACAAAGCTGTACGTGTTGATCTAACTGAAAAGATAATAAGAGTGAAAAAGATGGATAGAGTAGAAGTACAAAGAAGTGCAAGAGAGAGAGAGAGAGAGAGAGAGAGAGAGAGAGAGAGATGGTGAATAAGTCGAGCATTGAATTTTAACGCGAGTTTTCTCACAATTTCAACTTCCAACGTTTATACGTATTCCATTGTTCCATTTCTTCTTTTTGTTCTTAAAAACACCCCAACGAATACACGTACACACAATTTATATATATATATATATATAAGTATTTATACGCGTTAGCAATAGTATAATTCTAAAGTTAATAGAAAACTCTTGAATGTGGAAGGGAAGAAAGAGAAAAAAGAAGAAAAATCGTTTTGATTAGAAAGGAACAATTCGATTCACCGGATATCATATCGTAAATCATATCAGAATCATTTTCAACATAACAATGTATTCTACGATAGATCCTCAAGAGATTCTTCGCGGTCCAACTTTTTTAACCATCACCCTCCTTCCCCTTTTTACGTTTCTCCCTGTGCAACCCTTTTTCAATATATTTGCCCGGAGGTGGCCCGAAGGGGGAAGCATACTCGGGCTCGGATGTACTTTATTCGATTCACAAAAGATGCAGACTTCCTCCCTCGCCCCTACCTTTCCCTTAACATCCCCAACCATTCCCTTAACTCTCTCTCTCTCTCTCTCACTATTTCCACTTAAATGCTATGGATAGGAAAAATGCATTGGAAGCCAAGGAACGATTCGATTCTCTCTCACTCTCTCCCTCTTTCTCTTTCTATTCAATAGTCTACGTAGGATGCATTAAAAAAAACGAACAAACATATATGCAATGATGAACGATAATTATCGATATGCCAACACTGACGTTAACCATGGAACACACGCTGATTTTATATGCAGTACGCAAATATATGTGCCCATAATTATGAAAGTGATCGAAGTCATGTATCTCTTGTTTCGAGATATTTACAGATTTCTATTTGAATTTTATATAATATTGAAAAAACAAACATTATCTAACAATTCATTTTTGACACTTTCATAATTATGGGCACATATATCGTCTTCAAATGTGTGATTATACAATTTTATTTTATAAATCTAAATGTATATATAGAATACACGTGTATGCATATGAATATGTTACTTGCTAGCAAAATCAATAAGTAATTTTAGTTTGACCATACACTTTTAATTGTAAAATACTATCATTCCTTTCGAAAATGGTTAAAAATGTATATAAAATCGCATATGCAATGGAAATAATACAAAATTGTTTTGGAATATTTAAAAAATAGAGAAGAGAACTCTCCTCCCTCTGGCCACATAGAATATTGGTTTTGAATTTATAAAAGCACGTAATATATAGTATATATATACATTTCGATCAATCGATTTGCATGAAGTACGAATGGTATTTGATGCTCGTCAAATATAATTCATGTTTGTGTCAACTCAACCGTCATATCGAGTTACAAACGAATATCTTTGTTTATTTTCCACTTGATCGTAATTTTTTGCGAAGGTTCGTTACTTTTTACACTTCAAAACGTACATATATATGTGCATACATGCATATATTCATTTTTACAAGTATTTATAAATATCAAGGCCAAAATGATACCACTAAAAATACATTTTAATGTTTCAGCGTGATTCAAATAGAAATAAAACAAAGTGTTCTTCTCTCAAATATTTTTCTTCCATCTAAACAATCAATTTTTTTAATTTGTCATTAAGTAAGATTAAAACGTCAATTAAGAAAATCAAATCAAAATCGACAAGCAACACCAATATTCGATTAGCTCGTTATATCGTTGATAATATTTGGATTATCGGGAAAACGCACACACGCACACACGCACACACGGAGTCATACAAATGCACACTAATAAAAAATAAAATATGTACACCGTTTATTGATTCGAATTTTTACCTAATAATTCAGCATAGTCATATAATAAAGAAGAAGAAGAAGAAGAAGAACAAAAAATAAATAATAAATTCACGATGAATTGCGCCCGTTTTGTGGTTGGGAAAAGAGAAAAGATGCAAGAGGAAAGGATTCGTAGGGATGGGAGGAGCTTTGGTAGAAATCAATTTTCGGTCTTTGCGTGAAACAGTTCGTTCTATTCCGTTCCGTTCCATACGATGCGTTGCGACTCGCGAAATTGCCTTCGAGCTGGATAGTCGATTTAAAAACATTATTCGAGAATGCGAGTAGAAAGAGATAAAAGAAATATAAACAGAGACAGAAATAGGGATAAAGAGTTAAATATTACGATAGAGTTAAGTTATTACGAATATACTCGAAAGACAGCGAACATACACGAAGGTTAAATGATACGTGCTTATCATTAGTCGTAATAAGACTCTTAAGAGAGAAACAACATCATTGGAACGTAAACAGTGTTCTAACCTTCTACACGTCGCGTTGTTTTATTAAACATTTAGTTTGTAATATTACTTACATTTTTATCGATCAACGTAGTCATTGCAGCCGATAGATATTCTTTTTTGTCGAAAGTTTCAGTGAAAGAGAGAAAATGTGGTTAAAAGGAAAGGCAAGAGGGTTGGGTAGTAAAAGGGAGTGCGGTGAGATTCGCGGTGTGGTGGTGGTGGTGGTGGTATGGTGCGGTACGATGGTATGTGAGAAGAGACAGATCGAAAAGTGTGGATTTTTTGGAGAGTGTTGGTACGGTTAAAATTTTTTTACGAGATACCCCCCCCCCTCCATAGCATGCTCATAAATCCTCGCGAAATGGACGTAAAGTTATTTCTCGTGTTCGATTTCCAGTGAGAGAGAGCGGTGCGAGCTTTTACCATATGCGTGCTTATCCTCTCTCACCTATTCCCCCCTTTTTTGTCCTCCCTCTCTCTTTTTCTCTCTTTTATTGTCAGTCGTCAGCTTTCTTTTTTCGCGTATATTCTCTTTTCACGATTCTCACGTGAATTTTGTCAAACTTTTGTTTCTTTCTTTCTTCATTTTCATCATAAATAACATTTGTCTCTCTCTCTCTCTCTCTCCCTCTCTCTCCCTCTCTCTCCCTCTCTCTCTCTTTCTCTTTCTATTTCTATTTCTTTCTGGGATTGTCTTGCGATCAGCCGAATGACAAAAGCATTGAAAAGAATCCGTTTTTCTCCGATCACTTTTAACGAAACAAGTCGTCTTTGTTGTTAGATTTCTATCTCGAGGCAATTCTTACATAAAATTGTTACATGTATCAAAAACTCGGTGAAATATAGAAAGAGAAGGAGCAGGAAGACGACATAGTAGAGGTAGCGAATTGAAAGCAAGGTATATCAGCTACATACGCGATGTTAACGTATCGTTGAGTCAAATTTATCGACGTACTCTGTCAAAATCGTTAGCTTTGATCTTGCCTAGGCTTTCCATTCCGTTTCAATATTGACTCGTCGATTCGTCTATACATACGTACTACCTATGCCACATGTGTGAGTATATGGTCCGGTTCCGTCTGTTGGACAATGAAAGCCATCTATGACAGATCTTTCAAATTAGAATTCATTACGATTGCCAACGCGAACGATTTCATTTAATTTTCGAAATGGTTATGAAAATTATTTAGAAAAGCAGCATTTCCGATAAGAAACCCTTTCTACTCCCATAATATTAAATCTTCTCCTATTACTACTACTCCTTTTCTTGTTTTTTCTTTCTGCACGAAATTGCAGGAACGGTAAAAAAATAATATCCTTTTTTGTCTCATGGTGAATCTCTTGCGAGCAACAAAGGAACGAGAAGATTTATGTTATGTGGAAAGAGAAAGATGAAAAGAAAAGGAAAGATCGGAATAAGGGAAGATATCTTTTCGTCTCGTACTCGGGTATTTTTACGTTTAGTCGTAAAAAAAAACGAACCGACGCTCTGTGTTTTTCTCGTCGAGTATAAAATTACGCAAAATTACGCAAAATTACGTATGTCCTGCGTACCGTTGCGACATTTTTTTTTTTCCCCCTTTATCATCTACCTTTTTCTACGATTTTTATTCGCGTCTTAGAAAAATCTGCTATATTGAACGATTAAATAATTCGGTCTTTAAACGATGTGTCTCCTGTCTGATTTTATTTTTCTGTTTCTTTAATAATATATGTAGAATATAAAAAAAGATTTATTTGGCAATAAATTTGGATTACTTCTTTATAAAAAAGATATCAAAACACATTTGTAATTTAAATCGGTAGAAAAACAATGAAACAAAATTTGGTATATAATTTATTATCGTATCGATTAATAAGATACATACACGTACATAGAGGTATGAGTAATATCAATATTGCATATTTATTATCACTTTCTCTGATATATAATTTTCACTCGTAGTTTATCTCTTTCGTGTTTTCTGTATTTAATGTTTCTCGTTCTCTACGAAAGAATCGAAACTTCATTTACCGAATTGATAATTTTAATTAGCATTTATCTCGAATTAAATTTCAATGCAGATGAATAACGTGTGTATCTTCTTGAATAATAGAATTATCGTACTCGAAAATCAAATAAAAATAATATCGACACACCGACCTATTTAATTTCTTGGAAAACATTTGTAAATGTCGTGACAGCAATGAAAACCGTTTCTCTTTGAAGTCCTTTTGGCATAGGACTCTATATACCTCTTGCGTGTATTCTCGTAATAGACCAGAAAAAAAAAAAAGAAAAAATATCATGGCACAATTGTCTCTCTCTTTGTCTCTCTCTTTGTCTCTCTCTTTTTCTTCTATGTTTGGAGAGTCACGAAATAGGATAACCGTGTCTTCGGAGAAACTTGAAGCTACGCGACCGATTTCGTGCATGCGATGAATTTACAATTAAGAGAAAATAGGTTAGAAATATTAGCGCTAACGTAAAAGAAGAATTTTCTTTTTGGGATGATCGAAGAAGCAAAAGGAGAGAAAGATGAAGAGATTGGCCGCGCTTTGGCCGATATTCGCGTCTTATGCAAATTTCGCGCTAAGACACTCCGCAAACAAGAACGGCAATGGCAGGGGTAGCAACGGCCCTGCCGTGGTCACGGTCTCGTGAAATTTATTTTCATCCTGCTGCTGCTCGGTCGTTAATTAAGCTCTGAAAGCACGGTAAATATAACGCCGAGAGTTGTTCGTTACGAACACTCTCACCCCTAACTTCACCCCGAACCTCACCCCCAACCTCAATCCCATGCTATACCAACTACTATAACCTTCGTATTTTTCTCTTTTTCTACTCGTATTCACTTCTTTTCTCTGGAGATAGGAAGCCACTAGGAGATGACTTATTGGCACGTGGATGCTACTGCATGGACACGCGAAAATGTCGAGAAAACTTTCTAACTAAAAGTAAACTAATAAACTGATCATGATATTTTATATCATCTGCCATTAAAGGTTTGGCAAAATATAGGAAAAAGAAAAGGCTGGAAGGTGAAATTACAAAGCTTGTTTCTATCGAAAACTAATCCATCGTGAAAAGAGAAAAAAAATAAGAGAAAAAGGTTCGAAGTAAGAGAGGATCGCGTTGATTATTTAACGGAACGTATCGGTGTTCTTGCTTAAAATGTACAAGGAAGTCCCTAGACGAGTCTTGTCTCTTCTTCCTTCCTATCTTTCGTTTTGCTTTTTGTTTCTTTCTCTTTTCGCTTCCTTGGAGAAGGTAGATAGGTAGGTAGGTAGTATACTCTCTAATACGATGTTTTATGGAAGCAGTAAAAGGAGGAACGTCGCGAGTAATTCCAAGATATTTTTCTCGAACTCGTCTTTGTGCCTGAGGCTTGAGTTTGCTAGACAGGTTCGAACAATCGTAGTTGAGTTTCCAGAGCGTCGTGACGCGAATTCGCGATATATTTCTCTTGATCTTTTTCTTCGTTGGGTTAGGGGAAGTTTTGGTATACGTACTTTGAACTAGCTAAAGATTATTTGTTACGTGAAGGGAACGATTCGTTTCCGTTGTTGTAACGTTTCACGAATCGTCGTCGTCGTCGTCTACTTCGTTTACGAGAAACCGATCGATCTACGAGGTGTGTTAGCTTTGTGTTACAAGTTATTTTCTCATGATACAACGTGAACGACAGATATGTGACAATATTGTTCGGAGAAAATAATACTGACACGACTATCAAATTGTATTTTTAATATCGATCGTTCAAATAAGAATCAAACAAAAATATAAAGAAATAGGAAAGGAAAGGTAGTATTTCGATAATCGACGTTTAAAACGCCGCAAACGTATCGTTTTCGCACATCCCTTTTCAGTTAGCAATACGGCATCCAGCAGTGTGCATTGTCTCTTTTAGCGGAAACCGATAAAGGTTAAAAGCTACGTTTTTGCGAGTTCGATCGAGTCGATTCGACTCGTAAAACGTCCGGACTCCCCTGCACCGAGAATTCGAGAATCGGGCGTCAATTTTTCAGCCCAATCGCTCTACACCCTAACTTGCGAGCCCTTGCCTTTTCCCACCCATCTACCTTCTATCTCTTTTTTCACAAAGCATACGTTCCAATTCTCTCTCTCTCTCTCTCTCTCTCTCTCTCTCTCACAAAGTGTACTTAAATATTCTCTCTCTCTCTCTCTCTTTTCCTTCCTATCTTTTCCTCTCTTTCGTTTGCTCTTTTTCTCTCGAGACTGCTGTTCGAATCTTTAAATAGTCATTTCGGTGTTCCTACCATCGATTTCAAAACCAACAGCTTTTCTCTTTCTTCTTTTAACTTTTTTTTTTTTTTGCAAATTTAAATAAATGAACTTCGACGGTAACCAAAAGTACAAATTACTTTTTCGATCCTTTACTGTTTGCGTAAACATGGTTGGACTAGTGAGTAGAAAAACGACAAGGAAGGAAACCACAAAAATGAATAAAAAGAGTTGAAATGTGTGTGCGTGTGTTCTTTTTTCTTTGATTTGATACGGTCAAATAACATTTATAGTAATAAGAAATAAAATACTATTATATGATATATCTGTTATTATATTGTATCCAGTTTTTACATATACATATATATTTTGAAATAAATTACTGTAAAAGAAAAATTCTTCTTTATCGACGTTGGACCATTGACAAGCAAAACCAAGGGGTTCTTTCAATGCGCGAGCTTAGATGAATGATTTATACGGACAAGGTTATACAAGGGGTGTCAAGAATGAGATTTGTCGTTTCCTCCAGTTACACGAGATGAAAAATTAAATGAAACAAATCTCAAATATATATTATTCTATTATTATTTTTTTTATGAAACCATCTTACGTAATTTCAATTCTTTTGTTCATTTATGCAATCAAATTATTGTTATAGGTAAATATAATTAAAGGCAAACTGTATTAATAAAAGCGATAATATGGGGATGTGGTTTTAAGTTTATTACAGGTGCTTAATAAAAACCAGGAAACATCTGCATGTTTCATAAAATACAAGTTGCTGACAGACCGTGCAGAAATTCTACAAATATACATGTATACAGGTAATTGTCAGTGACCATTGTCTGTAATAAAGACTCACGATATATATATATATATATATATATATATATATATAAATGTAAAAGACATTGAATGAAAAAAATATTATTCTTGGAATTATGACGTGGACGTTGACGTTTGAAAAAAAATAAATAAATGATTGGTAGTATCAAAGAACGATCAAAATTATTGCGTGAACATCGAGATAAACTTATAATCAAGATATAATGGTATAGAATTACAACACGAAAGCGATAAAACAGAGCAGGTGTTTACTGTTAAAACGGAAATGTTGTGACTGTACTTCTATTCCTGTTGAAAAAAAGTAGTAGGGTAATTATAATATACAATTTTCAGGCAAATTCTTATGAATATTTTCTACGTAAAGGGTGAATCTGTTTTAGGTAGCCGAAAAAAGTTTGACAAAAGTAGAAAAAAAGTAAAAAGAAATGAACGAAATGTGAAGAGAGAAAAAAAAATGAAGGGAAAGGGAGAAAACAATAGGAACAAATAAAACGTCCGAGATGATATGACGATTTTGAAACGTGCATGGAAGAGCACTCGCGAATGCTCGTAATCGCAATTATGCGAGCTGACAAAGCTCTACGATATGTCATTGTTCTAACATTTCTATTGCTACCAAATATCGATTTCGTTCGACAAGGGTGATTATAAATATCCTCCTTGGCACTATTCTACTTCAACAATTTCCACCATATTCCAATGTTTTTTTTTTTTTTTTTCTTTTTTTATTTACGTATAGAATATTGTTTCTCTAATTTATTGATAAACTTTTATATTCAATCGACTTAAATTTGTCTTCATTTAATGCAACTTTTTATAGAATAATGGAGAATAGCTTGAAAACAAAAAAAAAGTCAAATTATATAAAGGACTATTAATCAAATATAAATAATCTCTTGGAAGTATTTTATCAAGAAGGGAGTGTCATCCATTCGTATAATTTGGAATTTTTTGTTGTTTTGTTATCGTCTCGCTCATTTCTACAGTTATCTTCACTCTCATATTCTCTCATTGTCAAGACTCGTTGCATTCTATCTGTAAATTATTGGTCTCCGGTTTGCATCGAATCGACCGAACGAGTTGGCTCGCTGCTGCAAAGAGAAAGACAAATACAAAAAGCGAGAGAGAAAGAGAGAAAGAGAGAACAGGTGCAAGTGTTGGCGTCGATCCGTTAATCGTTTGATAAACCATTTGTGGCTGGTTACTTGATTCATCGTTGACCAATGCTATTATACGAAATTGCAAAAAGTCAGAGAAAAACTTTTCACGGTACTATAAACGAATAACACGTGAATTATTTTCTACGTTGAAATGGCTAAAAAGGTAAATGTCGAGAACGTACGAGTACCTTTTCTCCTCTCTCTCTCTCTCTCTCTCTCTTTAAAGTTAATTATCAAATGGATAAGTACTCACAATCCTTCCTTCTCGCTATTGTACTATTTCAAACAAAGCCGAGACTTCCTTTAGTTATACACCTACGTTATAATCCTCGGTATAATCCCCAATTATTGGAATACATTTTATATGTAGATTATACAGTGGATGTCAAAAATATTCCAAAGACCAATGAGAATCAAATAGAAATGATTTTTGGTAGCATTTGATTTGATTTGATTGGACCATTATTCAAAAAAGTAATTTTCGTAATTAGCTCATCGAAGTCTTGCTGACTAAATTAGACGAACAATTAGACGTACATAGATATTCGTGTATATGTATATCTCTCATAGTTGTAGTAATAGCATTACACGTAAACGCCATTAACCCCTTCCCCTATCTCTATTTCTCTCACATGCAATTCCCATATCCTTTACTTATATACATAAATACATATATGCCTATATAGTGGTACGTATAATCAGCTTCGAAATATTTCCTAGCAGTGAAAACAAGAAACGTTCCAACTTTGCGGTTTTTATTATATCTGCAAATGTCTAGTATACCGAAATATATATCTCTCATCCTCTTCCTAATAGTACTACTACTACTACTACAAGGCTTTTTTTTATTCCTTCCTTCATTTGCCTTCCTGTAATACGTTTTCACAAATGTAAACGACGACCATAAGAGTTAAGGAGGAGGAAAGTTCCCCTATGATTACGAAGGCTCTTTATTAGAACGAACAAGTGGTTCACATTAAAAAGCTGCTTATAAAAGAGACTATTATACACGTGTATGTGGTCTATGTATAGAAGATAGAGCAAGAGAATGATGTGCAAGATAGAAACGCTTCGAGGGATTAATTACTAATTATTTCAACGCTCATTCTGGCATGGTTATACTACTAGAAGAGAGTAGAGTAGTCCTGCTCGAGAAACGTTCAGTGATGATTAATGCATGGCTTACATGCAGATATATAGCAATAAATCACGTTTAACTTATGGAGTAGGTGAGTAAAATGAAAATTTATCCAATAGAATAAATTGCAAGATTCTCTCTCTGTGTGCGTGTGTGCGTGTGTGTGTGTGTTACTTTACTATCTAATATTAATTACATTTTTATTCATATTTCATTGAATTATGACGTATTGATGTTTAATAAACTCTCTAATAGAAATGTTCATTATGACTACTGTAGGGAACATCTCTCTTCAAACGATTAAAATTTTAAAAATGAATAAATAAATTAATATAGAAATATGACAAAATATTAATTGATTAATTCATTGTGTTATCATGTTATTTATAGAAACATTAATCACAGAATTATATTTCAATATATATACATACTGGATACGTATTGATATTTTGTAGAAATTTTTTATTCACTGAAAAAAAAAAACAAACATCGATTTTCAATAAAAAAAAATAATTGCTACCTTTTATGTTTAATTTCTTTTTTCACAAAAGCTGTCTCAATGAAATATTTGTAATAAATATTAGATTTATCTTTGAGAATTTAAAGAATTTGAATTTTAAAAGAATTTATTTTAAAAAAAAACCCCGATAGGATTTTTAAATATTTAGTCATATTTTTAATATTTAAAAATGATCCATATAGAGTTATAATAAATCAACTCAATTATTCTTGACACACTTGTTAACGACGAATAATTATGCAACAAAATTTCCATCTCTCTATCTCTTTCCTCTCTTTTTTTTTTCTTTTTTTTTCTCTCTCAAATCTCATTGCAATTCACCATAATCAAATATTATATTTTTAACATGAAAAGAATATGAATATACATATACTATGACAAAAGAATGAAAATCACTGTGGTATTACAAATGTATTATTTATTATTTAATTAAAAAAGAAGAGGAAAGAAACGGTGTTAGTTTTTGTTTGTTTTTTTTTTTTTGTTGTTGTTGCTTTCAACCGACAAAATTTTATCTCAAAAGTTTATGGATCTGTGTAATTTCCATAGAGGATCGATCGAATAGTATGAAAAGAGAAAAATAAATTGAAAAAAAAAAAGAAGGGAAAGTGAAAACGAAATAGAGAGAGAATACGATCGATAAAAGCCATTCGAGGTTTTCGAAAAAAGATTATGAACTCGATCAGGTGTTACTTTTTTACTGCTTTCAATCTCGATGAACACAGGCGATGTATATGAGGGGTAGTGAACTACAGAGAGAGAGAGACCTGTAAAATTGAGTACCTGAGTAGTATCTATGAAAAAAAAAAAAAAAAACGTATAAAAGGATTCAATTCGATCTTTCAGTGAATGAATTTAAAATATCCATCATCCTTTGATGATTTATTCCATTTCAATTCTTAAAAAAGTGTTTTTTTTTTTCTTTACCTGTGTATAACACAGATAAAAAATATCTTTATTTGCCTGAATTATTATTCACGCTTTATTTTTGCTTCTTCTGACACAATGCTTGCTTTTTGTTGGAAATAATTAGCAAAATAATTTGTTAAAAAAAAAAAAAGAAAAAGAAATGTCTTGGGCGACATGAGCTTAAGCTTTTAGAGAATCGAAAGGAAGCAGAGATATAGCCTGTGGCGGGTTGTTTGAAAATTAAATCAGGGGCGAAGTATTTCGTTTCCCTTTGAAACGATCCTCTCCGATTTTCATTACCGTCGAATCTAAACCACACACGTTTTCTCCCTACGTATGCTTTACTTCTTCAAAGCTGTGGCTTTTTCTTTTCATCTTCTTATTAAAAATATTTTATAATATCTTTTTTCATTCGATATATGATCGAACATATTAATAATGATAATATTAAATTAATAATAAAATTCAATAAATGAAGTTAATCTTTTTTGGCTAGTGAAAACGATATTTACGTGTCTATGTATAATACAACATATTATAATGGTACCTGTAGTACCTATGGTACTTAGAATATAACATATCAGGAAAGGAAACGTTATATGTAAGCATCCATCTCAAATTTCGTCTGCCATTACATCCATGCGTGTATACAAGAAGATTTACTTGAATACCGACAAGTCGGTCTTATTACTCCTAATGGAATAAAATATTATATTAAATTATCCAACACACAAAAGAAAGAGAAATAAGTACACGAGTGTGTATAAAGCTTCTCTTCTTGAGAAGAATAAAAGCCACGTTTTCTGGGTCTCACTTTTCCTTATCTTTCACGTACACGAGCCAAAAGTTAATTTGATTTTTCAATTTGACGAAAAATCGAATAAATAAATCTTTCTTTTTATTTCAACTTGTTGTTTTTCTAATTTTTACTAATGCAAGTAATAACTTGCATTTAATAATAGATTATCGTTATTAATAATTATTATTATTATATTTGCTCTCTCTCGATGGACCATTTTCATGTATTTTATTATCATTATTAATTTATAATTTCATCGTTACTTTATGGTATTTATATTAATGCCAAACAAAAAAAACTAATTACTAAAATAAAATGATCAAATGTAGTATATTTATTACGATATTTGATATTTTTATTTATCACTTGAAAGTATTCAGTTTTACTACTGAAAAGGGGGTAATAATAATAATATCGATAATTTAAGCTTCAAATTAATAATGTATTTTTAAATGATATCCTTTCTTCTTAATTATTCATACATCATGTATATATGATTATTGAAATAAATAATCTAGTATATAACTTAATTACTTATACGTGAAAAAGTGAATGCATTAAAGCGAATAAATATGGATTTTTGTTTTTTTCATTTCTTATTAATTATATTAAATTTATTTGACGTTATAATAATACTCTCTCAAACAAAGTTCTACAATGTAATGTTCTCTTTACAAGTTTTTATTTTTTTTGTATAAATTTATTTTAAGTATTATTGAAACAAAGTTCATAGAAACATTTTTGTTTTTATTTACCATTTGTAGAATATGCTTTTACAGTTTAGCTGAGGTAACCCTGGAACACTGTATAAATTTCAAGATAAAGTTAGAAATGTGAAATTGATAATACGTAATAGCTTTTACTAAAGCGTTTATGTTCCTTTATAGAATGTTTCATATCTTTCCTTAGTCTTGCCTTTTCCAAACGAGCTTAATATCAACGATCTTACAGCAGCATCTCCGTTACCAACATCCTTTAAGATTTAACGAGCACACCTGATCGTATCGATACGATTCGTGACGTTCAAGTGGAAATTTTATTCTTACTTTTTTATCTTTCAACTAACGATGCTTCCTTCTTCTAATTTTTTTCTTTTTCTAGTTTTTAGTATAGTCTCGAGAAAAATTATGTAAAATCAAAATCGATGCTGTAATCATTTTTCCTTCTTAACGTGTTATCAAATTGAATATAAAATTTCGCTGAGAGAAAAGTAATTCAATTAAAAGCTTAATATGGAAAAGAAAAGAAAAGAAATTCCAATTAAAATCCTTCGTAAATAATTGTTACATTTTTTTTTCTTTCATTAATTAATATATAAATAGTAATTAAAAGAACAAAAGAAAATTCGTCTAGTAAACTTGGAAACTCAAAACGTTTCATTGTCGAGTTTGTCTGAGCAAAGTCGTATATTTCAATTTCAATTGATTCTTCATTCACTCTCTTTCCTCTCTCTCTCTCTCTCTCTCTATCTCTCTTTCTTTCATCCCAAAGAACACGAGCTTTATCACTCTAACAAGAGAACGTAGTTGGAAAGCTGATATTTACCTTAGCCAGATCTAATTGTCTATCTCCTTTAATTAACTTTACCTTTCAGGGAGTAACAACTTCGATCGATAATAGTTTAATTCTTCAACAGTAATAAAAAAAAAAAAAATTATCCAATATATTATGCAAGATATATTGAAATTTTCCTAAATATTTAACAAATCATATTTTAGAAGTTTCATTTAATATTTGAATTATCGTCTATTCTTCGAACCTTTGTAATATCCAAAAATTATATCAAATTTCATATAATCCAAGCATAAAATTGTCAACCCATACCAACATTAGCAACGATTTATATTTTTCCGTAATGAAGCAATTAGATATGAGTTAAGTACGACTGTAATTAATCCAAGCATGACGAAAGAGAGTGAGAGAGAGAGAGAACAAGCCGCAACCAATGGAAACGCGTGGTCCAGCTTAAACGAACGAGAGAACCCACCCTTGCTTTTGTCTCCCTTCCATCTCCCTTCCATCTCCCTTCCATCTCCCTCTTCCTCTTCCTCTCTTTTATTCTTACAGGAATGATCGATAAAACTACAGTTCTTTTCGTGGAACGATGACAAGCTCATTAGCGAGTTCTTTCCTTCTCTCTCACTCTGTTACATTCTCCATATCTTTTTGCCTCTCCCTTTCCCTTTCCCTTTCCCTTTCTTCTTTTCTTATTCCGAATGCAAAAGCGTTTTACGGATTAGCAGCTGTGGTAACACTTCGTTAATGCAATCATGATTACACCTAGTTAATTCCAGTTGTAATTTCTCCTTTTATTCTCTTCATCACCTTTCGATTTACCCTCACAATATTCTCCTCTCCTTCTTCTTATTTTCGTTTCTAACTTGCTGACATTTAACCCTTTTCTCTCTCTCTCTCTCTCTCTCTCTCCCTCTCTCTTACTCTCACTCTCACTTCACAGTTTGAACTGTATTCACGCATGTTAGTCTCTGCTGAGCCTAAGATACAAGTGGTAAAATCCTGTCCTAACAGGTTATTCTCCCTTTTCTACTCTTTCTCAGTTTTGTGCTTAAAAGGAAGGGAGGGGTTCCTTTAACAAGATGTTTTCATGACCGGTTCGTCGACACCATTCGTATTATATTTACGTCTACGTCCGTGTGATTTTAATATATCGTGTACTTATATGTGTGTCAATTAAGAACCAGTGTGATGTTGGTCTTGAAACCTTAACGAATGGGAAAAAGTACGAGGAAGCGCGCACTCTTTGATCTCGAGTGATTCTATTAATTCTTCTTGAAAGCAAGATCAAGAAAGTCTTTTCTCTTTCGAGTGTTACCTTCTCTTCGTTTTATCTTTCATTTCTTTTTTTTTTTTTTTTTAGATCGTCCGCTGGTTATTACGTATGGTATGTCATTTGATACGTGAGTAATGTTTTTTTAATGAGAGTGAATTGAAATCAAATTTATGAGATGAAATATAATTGCTGTGTTAGTGAAGAGAGACGACGAGTGATACAAAATTGGTTTTTTTTTAAATATTCAATGAAACTGACAAATTAGCAATCACCCAATTGTAGAGACAAGGTGTTTCTGTAAATGGTAGTGGTGTTGGTAACATGGATTGATTCAATCGTATTCTACATTTTCAATTTAGTTTTCCAACTAGAATTACCACCTGCTCGCGTATCCTATCAGTTATAAAACACCCAACCATACGTGTAAGATTAGTTTGAAAAAACAAAAAAGTGTTTTTAACGAATGATCGATTTATAAATGTATCGTCATATGAATGTGTCAAATTATAGACAGCAGAGAGAACGAATTCATTAATGTGGAAATATTAATTAAACGTAATTAACGAGAGAGAAAGAATGAGTAGAAGAAGATTTGACCGGTTTTCAAAGTGTTGAGGGAGGTGTACGTCTACGTTGGTACGATAGAAACGAATCCATATTTTTCCTGTTTATTCGACTTTTCCTAATGAGATTAAAGGATTGTCGGAAGTAAGTCTGTCAGCAATTTTGTCGGCATTAATTAACGAGTCACCGTAACATGGTGTTGTATATCGACTTTAATAGTAAACGAGAAGAATCATCATCCTTTTCTATTATGAAACTTTAACCCTCCTTCCCTCCTTCTCACATACCTTTTTTTTTGTTCTTTCTTTCCAGATTTTTAGTAATGCAAACAACTTTTCTTTCATTTTACACGTCATACTTTTAATTCATTAATAAACCGATATACCTACTAATAATTTGTTACTTTTTTTTTTCAATCTTACGACAAATAAATACAAACATAATTAAGAAATCATTTCACCTTTTGAAAGAGGGAAATTTGATAATATAATAATTCGTTAATGAAAATGTTGTAATTAAAAGAAAATTCAATGATTATGATTTTGAAATGAAAAGATTCTAGTGTGGGTACAGTAGTACATAAATCCTTTTTTCTTTTTTTTTTCTTTTTTTTATTTTAATTTCATTTTCTTCTATTAACTTTCCAATTCTGTTTGAATCATTAAGTTTCTTTCATAAAAAGGAAGAAGTAATTTTAACCACACAACGAACGAAAAATAAAAGAAAAAGAAATAACAAGAAATATATAAAAGTAATGGAGAAAAAAAAGATCCCGTTAAAATCCGGTTAAAAAAATGCGATTAATTCGAAGAATAATTGGGGAAAGAAGGAGGAAAAAAAATAGAAGAAAGTATGAATGAGAGAGAGAGAGAGAGAGAGAGAGAATGAGAGAGAAAGAACATTGGCATTGTTAAAACACTTACAATTCATCACTAAGACGTTCACACAACTGAACAATACTCGTTGCAGATTGCCACGATGCTTCGATGTAATGCCAACACATTTTTTTCTCTCTCTTTTTCTCATTCATTTAACTCTTCTAACTACTCTTTCTCTCTTTTCTCTTTCTTTTTCTCTTACCTTGTTTCCTAGGAATAGCAACGAGCAAGATAAAAGAAATGAAAAAGAGAATGAAATTATATAAGCGCTGCTGAGAAACAACAAAAGCTTAGTACAACGAAGAGGGTTCTTTTCCTTTATTTTCTCTCTCTCTCTCTCTTATTTATCTTTTTTTATTTATTTTATTTTTTTTTTTTTTTTATAAAATCCTGAGCTCGTCAATATTTCACGCTGTAAAAAAGACGAAAGGAGTGAATGTTAATCGTCTTAGTTTCGTATATACAATTTAAAAGTATTACGAATGAAATATACAAAAGAAAAAAAAATGGTAGAATATATTTAGAAATGTATGAAACTACATGAAAATCCTAATTTCCCGTTTTACAGTGTGTAGGTGTGTACAATAGGAGTCTTGTGATAAATAGGTGCGAGCTGAGCGATGGGGCAATCAATTTTCGACAATTACATTCGCACTAGCGCTCACACAGGTTGGACACACACACACACACACACACTAATACTTCGATAGGATCACAGGTATATAGGATGTACCTTTCACGATAAAAATAGGGTCGTTCGAAGGAACTTAAAACCGATCGTAAGTGACAACCCCTCTTCCCCCCCCCCGCCTCATTCCTCTCCTGTTCTCTCTTTTACACTTCCAATAGTTTCCTCTCTCTCTTTCTCTCACTCTATCCCAGTGTTTCATTTTCTTGTTCCATCCTTGTCTAGGTTGCACCTATCGAACGTTTTCTATCGCTTTCCAACATTTTCGTTCCTCTCATTGTCGGTCGAATTTATGAGGAGACGACACATACGACAAATCTATTACAAATCGATAAGACGTATCAAGGCAAACTTATCGAGGAAAAGTACTGCTACCGAAAAGGTCGCTGAACCTTCAACAAGGCTGACGTTAACAAATTGAAAAAGACAAAAAAAGAAAAATTACATTTTGTCTCTTTTTAACTTTGTCCACCGTTCTTGTCAATTTTGAATTCGTTTCTCCCTTTTCTACTGTTTTTATTAAACAAATTTAAATTTTAGTTATTCATTATTATTCCCTTGCTGTATCTGTCGCAAAAAAAGTAGTATACATTTTAAAAAAACATCGAAGATTTACGAACGAAACGAACAATTGACGTGTTGTAAAATTCTCGACTTCTCAAACGAGACCTTTTATTATCCTATTCGTATAACATTCCATACATTTTAATTACATTCCCGAGTCAAAGTCATTTGAATCATATTCGAGATGAACTTTTAACGTGTAAAAGAACAAAAAAAAACACTATCCATAAATTATTCAAACGAGGACAGTGATGTAGGTACTTTCTTAATGAACCGGACCAAAAAAAAAACAACATAATGTCTCTTGACAATGACAAAATACTATGGAGGATTATTAACAAGATTCTTAATGACAATGAATTGGAGAACGAATATCATGTAACATTTGTCAATTACATTTTACTGATGCATTGGATCAAAAGTATATTTAACAAAAAAACATCAAGAAATATCCAAGACTAAAATTAAATTAACATTGTATTTACAATTAATGAAATATAAAAACTATATATCGAATAGCAAGATGAGTGAAAAAGTTATGAGAAGAAGAAAAAGAAAAAAAAAACAGTGCGAGAGAGAGAGAGAGACAGGCAAATATTGCATTTTCCGTAAATCGGCTTTATGGATAAAGCTTCTGGTTCGAGCTTTAAAGGTGCCGAAGAGGGCACGTTCCAGCCTCGTTATCTATTTCTGCTCATCCACCATCTCTCTCTTTTTCTCTGTCTTCTTTTGTCGTCAGTCGACGAGAAACTTTTGAAAAACGTTGATAAAGTCGTCCTAATCCCTTTCAATCCTCAATATCGAAAAAACCACTAAGGTACGAGCAAAACTGCAAATACTTAACAATCATAAAGAGACCTCTTATCATTCTTCAATTTGATCAACCATTTCATTGTTTCTTAGCATCGTGGATTAATCAAAATACTCGTCAGACATTTACAAAATGATTAATTAATTAATTAATTTAGGTTATCGACTAAGTCGCGTATTTGTTCTTCTATCGACCAAAAAAAAAAAAAAGGAAAAAATAGGTTAAAGCATTTAAATCGATTATATCTAGCAGCTACGAATCCTTCTTAAGTTTTCTCATTAAAACTGTACTTGTCCATTCTTCGAACTTTATTTAACTTTTCGGAAATATGCTTTTTAATTGGATTTCAAATTTCAATAATCCTTTATAATACGAGACTTTATCTTTCCAACAATTTCTATTCATATTTTTGAAAAAAAATAAAATAAAATAAATAAAATTTAATGTTGTTTTTATAAGTATAGAAAATGGTATAGAAATTGAGATAGCTATGTACATATATATGTATATATGGTAAGAGCATTGAACTGTTCCATTTCGCGTAAAATTTTTGGCATATACGTCGAGAGAGAAGAGCTTCCATTATTGGCGCGCATATATATATATATATATATATCTATGTATATAAAATAAGTAGTTCGAGTATATTCTACATCATGGTATAAGAAACTTGAATCGAAATTTCTACTACGTATCTTTATGCTTTAGTTAGTAAAATAAATTCTCCTAGCTGATGAAAATAGAATCCAGAACTATTCATTGTTCTCTTCGTGAAATTTATTAACGTTGATTAATTCGTAACACTCGATGATGATGAGAACCCCTGGAGACTTCAGTAACGTCTAACACCACATGTAACTGGGTTTGCCTTAATTTCTCTCTCTCTCTCTTTTGCACACATACACGCGATTACATACTTGTTCTCTTACCGACATTCCTTCTCCCACTCACTCATTACACACATCCATCAATTTATCAATTCCTTCGCTCACGATTCCACCGGCAAACACTCGATCGCATTAGTCGAAAGCACTCACGGTTCTTCGGTAGCAAGCTTCGAACGAGCTTCGTATATCTTACAAGCTTTTCCTTGATTTACGAATCCCAAAGCGAATCTTAATTTGTATCATTAATTTATCCTATGCTTTCTCTCTTCCACAACACACCTTTTTCAAATATTTTAACACTTATTTCTAATTATTATTTAATTACGGATAAAATACATTGTTTGTTTCATTTATCTTGTCTTATTAACTTGTTTAAAATAAATTGCACAATTTAATCATACGTGTTATATAATTTTGAAATGAATGAGTTGTATTCAATTTCTTCTAATCGATTTTCTTATAAACATGATTTCGAAAACGAACGAGAAGGATCGTTGAAGTGAAAGAACAAGTGTGTAGTTCGTAGTTAGAAGCAAACATGGGGAAGCCATTAACGTGTCCATTTACGTATTATTTGCGATATTTGCTGGTAGTAAAAGGAACAAAGAAAGAGAGAGGAGAGAGGAGAGAGAGAGAGAGAGAGAGAGAGAAAATCGATAACCCTCTCACACATAATATGGTGTCGCGCACTTAAGCGGACATTCTTGTAGGTTCGCAAGCACATTTATCGGTTCGTTGCGTGATCATCGTCGGCCATTAAAGCGAGCATAATGACATAGGGCATTATTCATTCAACAATTTTGTCGCTTCTGCTTGACCTTGCGGATCGACTTTGCTGCACTTTAACGTTATTGCAATAGAATCTAATCTACCTGGAGAAAAAACATATTACATCAGTAAGGAAAATAATTGAGAAAGGTAATATAATGAATTAATTGATCTTTGTGTTCGGATATGATAGAGCTACCGAAGCTACCGAAGCTACCGAAGCTACCGAATGGTCGGAGTCCATTTAACAAACATCTTCCTAATGGATGAGAAGGAGAAGCCATTTCCTCGAACAAAAGGGATTCCGATAGAGGAAGGAATAAGTAACTAACTTTCCAAAACTATCGACGATCATCTGTTGGTTGTTTCTAGTTGTGTTGTTATTGTTAGTTGTGGTCAGTGTCGTTAGTTTTCTCTGTTGCTTCTGTGCCATTCACAGTTCGAACTTGTCGAGTTGCTACTAGTAGTAGCGTCGTTGTCCAATCGGAGACAGGAAGACCTTATTCCCTTTATACGATCATCAGGGGTTCGCAACTTGTACGCGAGTTTACCGTATAGTGTCGTATCGTGTCGTGCCGTGCCATGGGACCCACGCATTTGTCCCACGCATTAACCATCCAAATGAAACTGAACATCGAGGAAAGACCAAACAAAAACCCACTCTCATTCGTTGATTCATGCACATACTACGACTAACTAATACGAAACGTTCATTTGCTTTGTTCTGTTTTTGTTGATCGATCCTTTGTTAGAGAATGTTTGTCAACAGGTGTTGACAATGCTAGTGTATTACGAGTTGATCGATAACCCCTCGTAAATTAACTTATTTGTTCATTCTATTCGATACCCGTATTATTATAATAGTCAAATTCGTAATATATTCATATGCGCGCGCGCGCGTGTGTGTGGTGTGTGGATACGTAAATTTGTTGAAAAATAATATAATAATATATATTTCAAATATAAATAAATATTTATTAATATAACGTAGATTTACACTACAGTAAATGATATTTATTGTAGATACGCGAAACGCGGAATTACGCGCATGTACCTTGATAAATTATGATAATTTTTGAGCTTTGTGAATTAGTATTGTTTTGGTTTAATATCGTAAAATAATTCTTCTCTCGAATGAATTATTATCCATAGGATTCAACCATATTGTTAGATAGATATTTCTCATTATCGGCATTGTCTATCTTTCGGAATGTTGGTCATCGAATGGCCGAAATAATAGCGATAATAACGGAGATAACGTTTCGTGTTATCAATACCAAATCTGAAATAACCGAAATAATGACGATCCTATCGATAGCTTTAGCACATCTCTCTAATAGTTAAAACAATGATTATAGTAATCGTGATAATATTTTCCTATTATCTTAAATATCTGTCAATTATTTAGCAGGAGAATTATTTCAGCGGGAATAATCTCATTTAAAATTCGAACCTTGTATAATTGATTTTCCGAGAAAAATTAATATCTTTGATAATCAGATTAAACACACAACTGTAATGTAAAATTAAAATGAATTGAACGTTTGTAAATTCATGGATAGAAGAGAGTACTCACCGTCCAAGTAGAAATGGCTGCTGCTGTTGTAGAGATTCGTGACGATCGGTTTGATGTTGTTAAAAGTCATAGTTTTGAGGTTGTTTTCTCTAAGATCAAGAAAATTGATACTCGGTGCACCGGATAAGAAGTCTGGTTCTAAACTGACTAATTTATTTTCGCTTAGACGAAGTTTCTTTAATTTTCTCAAACCATCCAATGCTTTTTCCGAGATATATTTGATCGAATTTTGATCGAGTTCGAGTTCGATCAATTCTGGTATTTCAACGAAGCTACTATCACCGATCATCGATATTTCATTATTTCGAAGATCAAGATGTTTAAGATTTCGCAAACCGTGGAAACTCTCGCGCGTGATCACTGATATTTCATTCGAATTTAGTAAAAGCACTTGTAGATTGATTAGATGCTTGAATGCTTTATCATGAACGGTGGTGATGTTGTTGTTGTTTAGATTAAGTGTTGCTAAGTTTGGTAAGTTCACGAACACATCTCTGTAAACAGAATTAGATCGTCTAATTAGATTATAAACTTTCAAACAATCATACGATTAATTATTAAATACAATTAAATACATAAATATGTACATTTGTAGATTAACCATTTATTTGTGATTGTAAATTGTCGTTTATCTTTTTATTGGACCAAGGCTGAAGTATTCGTATGTTGAGAATTTTTGTTACTCTTAATAACGGGTTGAACACGCAGTACTACATCACGACCGATAAAAACCACGCATATATTCTAAATAATACTTTTTGTTCACGTTACGTACGTACGTACGTACGTTCTCAATATATCGAGCCAGCCTTTTGATATCGAATAAGTTTATTTTTTTTTTTGTGTTCCTATTTTTACTAAACATTCGATACGTAGACAAAAAGAGGGAAAGAGTTCTAAGTTTCGTTGTGATATTAAAAACAATACTCCTATATCAAGCTACGCACTAAACTAAAGTACTATATCAAAGCCGATAAACCTTGCATATATTCAAGACAACACTTTCTCTCTATGCAAATACTCGATATATGAAACTTTTCAATATAAAATAAATGTTTTTTAGTTGTTTGCTTTTTTTTTTTTTTATTTGATCAAACGTTTGATATTCAAACAGAGGAAGGAAAGAATTTCTATAATAAAAAGAATAGAAAATATCAACACGTCTCGAAGTAATGTTTAAAAAAATAATTTACATTTACATTTAAAAGTAATTAATAATGGAAGGGGATGTAGTAGAACTAAAAGATATCCGAAATAAACAAAAATCGTATTAAGGGAGCAATAGACAGATGGGGGAGAGAATAGTTTTCAGGCTTGCATATTTAATCTCCCCGTCGAAGTATTGCATCTGAATATTTACGACTTGAAAGCGATGCAGAGACATCCTCGTCAGATATTACGTGCTGCCGTAGGCACCTACGCTTTGATGTAATCGAAAAGACGTCATTGTGAAATACGAACACATTTACCTGTAGATAGCAAAATAAAACACAAAAGAGAGAGAGAGAGAGAGAGAGAGAGAGAGAGGATTAGACAAAAAGAGATAGAATAATAGAAAGGTATAAATTAGATAAAAATAATCTAGATTAGAATCTCAACAAAAACTACTAGAAAAAGTTATGAGAAAAGTTATATTCGCAAAGTTGAAATGAAGGTGCGTTCATCTGTCAAAATAAAAAAAAAGAAAAAAAAAAACAAGAAAAATAGAAGAAACGTCTAGGAGTATTAGTGTGTCAAAAGAATGGGAAAAGATGCGTATGCATTTGTCATATATCTCTCTTTGAAAAACGTTTTCTATTTCATCTTTGCGAATCATGTTTTTGGTTTCATCTTGCACGATAGAGAGATACTCGGTACTATCATCGTCATTTCGAATCACACCATCTTTTCCCCGTCGTTCAACGTGTCACATTTGATAGAAGAGTAAAAGAGGATGATAGTGAATCGATTGAAACGCGTGATGGATGTGTGTTCGCCAAAAATATCCAACTATTTAAATCAACTCTGCATGTGTTTGTGCATCATTTCTCTCTCTCTCTCTTTCTCTCTCTCTTCCTCTCACGAAGATTTTGTTTTTTCGGTAGTGGGAGTAGATCGATGACTATATCAAAACGAGTTAAGGAAACTTTTATTCCCATCAATTTCATCGAGTGGCGATGTCTCGACCCTTGTTGGCAAACGCGTCACACTTTTCCCTCTCTTTTTTTACTTTTTACCTTTTACTTTTTACTTTTTACTTTTTTTTTTTTTAATAAAGAAGACTGATCAGCCTCTTCCGTAGGGAAAACAAATGAAAGCACGAATCCCTTAAGCCCTTGAGTGCTGCTCTTCGGAAATTGTGTGTCACCCTTGGGGTGTAAAAAATACGTGGTGGCTCCTCTCGTTTCGTGCGAACCACTGCTAGCAATGAATAACTAACTCTTGTGTTTCTCTAACACACACTCACACATGCGCGCGCGCGAATATAAATATATATATATACATATGTACAAAACTATAGGCTTTTACCGAGAGTTAAAATGACTTCGCATATATTTCATACACATTCTATTTACCATATTAACGACAGCATTTTTTAAAGTTTCCTTTTTTTGTTTTTCTTTTATATCTCCGATACTTTTTTTCACACCTTGTTTTATTTAAAAATAAATGACAATTCTATATATCATGGAACAATAAAAAAAAAGCAAAACTCACCTATTAATTTCAGTTATCCTGTTGTCGTCCAACAGGATGGTTTTCAATTCCTTCATATTTTCAAAAGCGTATTTTTTCAGAACTGCAATCGTGTTCTTGCTCAGGTCGATCTCAGTAACTTCGGAGAGATTGGAGAAAGATCTTTCGGCAAGTTCCGTAAGTTTTGCATATTCCAATGAAATACTCTTGAGATTTTTAAATTGCTTTAGAACATTGCTTGGTACGTAATCGAGACCACCAGATGCACGAACCGTGAACATTAATTTCGTAAGATGAATCTGTGATACGAAATAGTTCCACATAGGGTCATCTACCTTGAATTTGTTCAACACCAAACAATTCGCAGTCGTTGCATTTCTTAATGCATTGCTATCGCAGTAACAAAATATTGGTGCTTCTTGGTTTTGGATGTCACAGATGTTCACTTCCTTCGTTTCCTTCGTTACCTTCTTCTTACTACGTGATCTCGTAGATGCAGCTAAACTGACAGCAATTAGAAGAGCATAAAGGCTGACTCGTAGCAGGAAATTCTTTGATATCATCGACGATCGTTTCATCCTGTTTGTTTCTGAAAAGAAAAAATGACATCAAAAATTAAAGAAAGTAATTCGATGTTATATTAAGTTTTGTTCTACTTTTTTGGACACATCTCCTAGTTGTTACATATCTATTCTAGCAGTTTCTATTTACTCATTCTCTCTAGCTATTATGTAAGCGGTGAAAGAGTGCACAACTGCAGAGAATTCCCTTTCTTGGAAAGTTGAACAATGACTGATCGTTTTCAGAAGCAAAAGACCGTTTCTCTCAGCTTCTCTCGTCTTGTTATCGTTTACAAGAGAAGTATGTGTGTATGTAATACTCTACCTATAACAATCGAACGAGAACCCTACATCCTCTTAAGATTTATGATACTTTGTACCACATAGATGAAATATCGCCATTATTTTAACTATTTCAATTGGATGTACAACCTTTTCATGATAAATATTCTCTGTCAAGATTAAAATCATTTTTCTTATTCTATTTTCGGCTCGTTTGAGTTTTATTTATTTATTTATTTATTTATTTATTATTTAACACATGAATGCACGAATGCTTTGTAATATGTATGTAACGTTATATTTTTTTGTTAAGAACATTCCTATAATAATTATGTAATAATTATATAATTTTGTACTAATTGAATGCACTCTGCTTGATTCGTTTTAATTTATTTACTCTTAATAATATATTCAAATTGTTATTGTAGATAATTATTTCTATGAAAATGATTCCAATTATATGCCAAAATAATTTGTAATAATTAAATGGAATTGTTTGATTAAATTTGAAAAATAATCTGATAATTGAGTAAAATAATGCAATACATTAATGTAACAATTAACACAATAGGTTTGTTGAATAAAAATATGAACAATTGTTTATTTGAAATAAATAATTATAATAAGGTATACCCAGAGACGACAAAGTTTCGAATCATTAAATAGCATTCAACAGGATTTCAATTAGTCTGTTAATTGTAATTTGTAAACCGATACATCCGCACGATTAAATTGGAAATGAAGATGACGATTTACTAATTCGAAGAGTTTCGATTTTCACTCTTACTGTCATTATCACTTTCACTCTCTCTCTCTCTCTCTCTCTCTTTGTTTCTCTCATTTATGGTTCGTTTACGAGTTTATGGTATTGACAAGAAGTAATCCTCAACTTCGTAAACCCGTTTTACTTCGATACGAGTGTATCCTCCATTAGTACATATACTGTACATATTACTAAGTACATAAGTATGTGATAGCGTATATAGGGTGTTCGAATACAGAACGATTAAAGTTCAATCGAGTTGTACAACTCGATGGTGAATCGAATAAAAGTTGTCCTTCTAGTTTACCACTTTCCTTTAATCCGATAGAAAATTATTAATGGTTCATTTATTTTCTATTAAGTGCTTAGTTACAACAGAGAGAGAGAGAGAGAAAGAGAAATAAAGAAATAAAGGAAGAGAGATTTTTGAACAGATAAACAGAAAGAGATGGAAAGAGTTTACGATAGTTTGCAGCTTTGCATAGGTCCTTTTACAACTCTTTTTCTCTCTCTGGCTTATTTTTTTTTTTTCTTTAAATATTTTTCCAAGCTCCTTCTCAGCCCTTTTTCTTTTTCTTTTCTCTTCTTTTCTTTTTTTTTTTTTGGCCTATCGAGTTTATCAGCTTGCTCTCTCTCTCTCTCATTCTTTCTCTCGTGGATTTCCTTTTTCTTTAGGTAGAGAATGGAAAGGGTGGTGGGAGTGTTTGAGACTTTTTCTGGGCCGATGGAGCACGATCAAGATTTCCAAGTTCATCGTCCATGGTTTTCTCTTTCGATCGTTCGTTCGTTCGTTCGTTCGTTCCTTCCTTCCCACTTTTCTTTCTCTTCCTTTTTGAGATGGAAGAAAACTTGCAAGCCCTTTCGGAATTCTCTGCGAATTATTTACGCTTGAAACGAGCTTACTCTCTGCTTTGAATCCATTGAAACTTGTTCATCGTGTATACTATATATATATATATATATATATCCATCTATCTATCTCTTCTTTTCTCTTTCTTTTTTTCCACTCCAAATAACTAACTCTCTCTCTCTCTCTTTTTTCCTTCTACTACAATTATTACTACTACTACTATTGTACAAACTTTTATTATTAGTAATAATACTATTATTACTAACGTCATGTTAATGAAGTTTATGCAATCCCAGCATATGTAGAAAAATATTTATTAAACGACTAACCCTTTCGAGTTATTTATTTTATCCGATCACAAATCTGAATATCAATTTACTTTTTAATGAATAAATCATATTTTATATGAATTTCCACATATACTACTACACCTCCTCCTCTTGTTGATTATTTTTTCTATCATAGAAGTTTTTCAATCTTTAGTCATCGTCTTTTTATATATCTATACGTGAATGCAATTGCAACTGGGGAAAGGTTGTTGATCGTTAGTTTTGTTAATTGGATCGTCCGATGATATTACTACTCGATATCGATTATCGAAACGTGCCACCGCATTTGGTATCGCGTCGACAAGCGTGGTATCCATTTCATTTAATTATAACATGGTTATATCTGATTCATATTTCATTCTTATCTGATTGTATATGAAAGTGAGAGAGAGGAAGGGAGGGAGGGAGGGAGGTAGGGCAGGGGATATTTAAAACAATAATTGTAGAAAAATGAAGAAAAAGAACAACAATAACAAATGATAATAAATAGAAGTTGATTAACAATCATGATCTGTTCTGTCCCATTTGTCGAGCATCCTTAGACCCGAAAATTGCTGAGAGGCAATGGATCGAATAATTACGTACGTTAATTGTACATGAAACGAAGCACGTTGAGGATGTCAGTAACACGCAAAGGCCGCCGGCATGTGACGAATCAAGGGTCTACTACAACATGCACAATATGTATAGTTATATGGTTAGAGACTTTGAAGGTTTCAAATTATTCCCCTGTTAATTGTCAGCAAATTTCACTAACTATCATACTAATGGAATTATTTCCCGTATGCGTGATGAACCTAATCGAATCTTTATCTGGTCCTGTCTTTTTTTTTTTTTTTTTTTTTTATAATTATAAATCTATGAAATTCTTATCTACCTTTCGTTTTCTTTTTTTTTTTTCTCTGTTAAGAATTCTGTATACTTTCAGTGTCTCTCAATTAAAGAAAAAGATGGTAAGAAAAATTAGAGAAGGAAGACGGGTTTTCTTAATATTGGCTCGTAAGAAATTCAAACTCTCTTGCATTTTATAAAGCTCACTGAAAGCTCTTTTTCTCTTTCTTCTTTTTCTTTCTTTCTTTCTTTCTTTCTTTCTTTCTTTCTTTCTCTCTGTCCGTCGTACTTTAATTCGTTTGCATTTTCTATCGTAACTCGTGGTATATCTCTCTCTGAAACCATTTTCCCCATTTTCCCCTATTTTCTTCAATATTCAGTCGACTTTTCAATTAAGTTCATTCGACTTTGTTCGACTTCAAAGATCGGGGAAGCAAATATATCTTCTTAATGTAAGAATAACATTGCGTTATGCCAAATGTTTCCTTATGCGTGTGTAATAAGTAACGACCAAAAAATTAATTCCACGTGGATTTCTCGTACTGTCTAATACGAGTTGAAAAGAAAGATGGACAATTCTACTCAATAAGATATGAGAAGATGATACAAAAGAAGAGAAAGAAATGATTAAATAGATAAATAATTAATTCAATGTAATATTTTATAATACTCTTGAAACACACTCGCAGAATCTTTAGTGTAAAGCTTCTTGAATGGAAAGATAAATAATTGCATAGCTTACATGATAAATAGATAAATAGATGGAGGGATAATTAGGTGGAATGATAAGTAAATACGTCAATAGACAAATAGACGAATGCTTAAGTAAACAACATAGATGGAAGGAAGAGAGGTAAATAGATAATAATTTATCCTCGTGAAGAAAAATGAAAATTATAAACGAAAACTAGAAATAATTTGATTAAAATTGAATCGTATGTCTTTGAAAATAAGTCAATGAAAATTCGTGCAAAAATAGATACACATATAAATGATGAATGAAGATAGACGGATAAACAGATTGGAGGAAAAATAGAGAAGAGAAAAAAAAAATAAAGAAGATTTGTTCATAAAATGAAAAGACGTTTTACGTCGAGAAGCTGAACATAATTGCATTCTTTGAATCTCGTCCTCGTCCTCGTCCTCATCCTCGTCGTCGTCGTCGTCGTCGTCGTCGTCGTCCTAGCCGTCGTCTACAACGGAAACAAAATGTAAACCGCGTTTCCTTTTAAATATGAATTGCGAGAAAAAGCGTGGATTCGCGCGAGAGAACCGCATCCTTCGACCGCATGCACGCATGCGCATATTTATTTTCCTCTGTGCATGCATAATGCGAAACTTTAACCAACGAGAGAAAGAAGAGAGAGAGAGAGAGAGAGAGAGTTGAAAACAAATAGAAATATTATACCAAGTGAGTCGTTTCACCCTTCGTATCTTTCATTTGATTGGTTTCTTTTTCCTATTTTTCTATTAACATAGTAAAAAAATTATTAATCCGAGAGAGTAGTATATTCTTTAATAATAAGTTTGTCCAATAGAACGTTTCTAATCGAATTTGAAAGAATATTTTGGTCTAGTTTTCCCTCCTCCGTAGATTTTGCTTTCACAATTTGTTCGGTAAACTTTTAGAGAACTTAATACCTAACATAGTTCCCATCCATGTATATATTACATTTATGTAGGTGTACAAAGGGAACACAAGAAGGGAATATTTTCAAGAGGATGAGAAAAGGTACTCGTATGTTAACAAGCGCAATGAACCGTTACTTTTTCCAAAAGGAAATAAGATAAAAAATGTAAAAGTGACACCATACCCCATACCATACAGTTTTACGACAAAGTTTACACTAGGGATGATCATTTTTTACAGGCTACTGTGAACTACTAACAGATAAATAATAAAATTAACAGTGGTCATGATTTTCCAGCATTTTTTTTTTTCTTCATTTCAATAATTATTATTACACGCGAGTACTTTTCTTTTTTTCACAAACGAAAGTAGAAAAAGTTGGCGTATAATTTATTTACTCGTCAATTTTTGTCCACAAGTAAAACGTCAAATTTAATTACTACTACCGCGAGGTTTCTATTCGCAATTTTTCGCCAACAGAGAGAAACATTTATTTTTGAATTATTTTTCTTTTTTTGTTTTGTTTTATTTTGTTTTTATCATCGTTTGAAAATTTATTTATCGTCAAATATTGTTCCTACATCTTTTTTCATAGATCGAAACAAAGTCAATTATTTAAACGCGAATGAAATTTCATCCTTTTGTTATTTGCAGATGGGGGAAAAAAAAAAACCATTAAACAAAAATATTCAAATTATTTGGAAAATTCTCACTGCGGAAGGTATTTGATAGAAAAAACCAACGTTGTATTTTTTGTTTGTTTCATTACGGTATTTTTTGTATAAATTAATATGTCAAAATACGCGTATAGTAAAAACTGAAAATTGATAAGAAAGAATGAGAGAGAGAGAGAGAGAGAAATAAATAATATTAAATAAATGTATATGGATATATTTACCTGTATGAAAGTTTTTTTTCTTTCTCATTCTCTCTCTTTCTCTTCCTCAACGCTGGTGCAACATGATGTTCGACAAATATTAGCGAAAGAGAAAATGTAACATTCGTAGAGAAATGTTGGTTGAACGAAACGAACCGATATTTAACGACATGTTTGCAGACTGCTTGTAATACACCAACGAACGAGATGTCGAGCGTACTCGAGTTAATTTTCCTAAGGTTGTACCTAGACGAGGAAGCATACCAACATTTTTCTAATATGAACAAATTTTAAAAGGAAAAACTTACAAACACGAAGTAACATTTTCTTTCCTTTTTCCTTTCGTATGTTTTCATTGCACAAATAACTAACAAGTTGCATTATTTTTGGCAAAAAGTTTTTATTTAAATATAAAAAAACAAAGAGTATATATCCTAGCTTTTTCTCGTATAAAATTTGATTGGAATATTATATAAGTAAGTAAAATAAGTAAGGCAACATAGGGGCTAACTCATTTTATATTCGGATAAGCAAAGTTTGGATAATCGACGGGTGCTCCTATACCTAAACGTAGCTTCGTAAAATTTGCTAGAGATAAAAAAAAAATACCTTCGATACTTTGTATATGGTTTAAACAGTTTTCGTGATAATGTAAAAAAGAAAGAAAGAGGAAGAAAGGAAGAAGAAGGAGAAGAAGAAGAAGAAAGAGGCTTTCGATAACGGTCTATAATCTAAGGTGAAACACATTCATCGAGATATAGGTAAAGAATAGAGGAAGCACGTAATCGAGAAGGATAGATCGATCCAAGTTACTTTACCAAGGTATACTTTCTGATGCAAAGCGATGCACCTTTTCCAACCTTTTGCTACTCCTTAAGGATTTAACGGATATTCTGCGGACGTGAGACCTATGAAATCTGGATGTATCCTCGTTTCACGTGGGAAACGACTATCATGCGGGAAAGAACAATTTTCTTTAAAACCAACGTCAGGGAAAGGAAAGAACGCACGAAAGAAAATAGGATTAAAAAAGAAATTAAAGAGAAAAAAAATAGTCAAGTTACGAAATGAAACGTTGAAATGTTACCTACAAGGGGGAGGGGAAAAAAAGAAAGTTTACCATAAAGAGAATTTATACTTTACATTTTGAAAAAATATACATATAATTGTAGAACTACATTTAGAAAAATAAATCAATTAGTTAGTTGCTAAGACGAAGAGAAAAGCTTGAAGATATAGGAAGGCACAACCCATGGCAACATAAATTAAGGTATAGGAGGTTACCTTTAATGGAAAGCTTTAAGTTAAGACGCGCCTTTATACCTTCCTTAAGGTATAAAACCCAAGTAATTATGATTCGACGTAGGCTAATGTTCTGACTATACGTTATGTTGTAAACTTCAGTATTTTGGATCCTTTAATGGCAAGAACAAGTTGCCCCTAAGTATCCTGATAGATCTAACCTAAGCACGATATCCCTTTTAAATGGATCACGATAATGGAAGGATAAGTTGCAACTAATCTAATATTTCCCATTCATCAACTTTCTTCTTCTTCTTCTTCTTTTTCTTTTTCTTTTTCTTTATTTTTCGACAAAAAATTTCAAAGAAGAAAAATGATAGATAAATTACAGTTTAGTAACGACTGCTTTATATGCCGACGATGGGATTTTAATTAAGTACCTATACTTATTAAAAAAACATCATCAAAGTTAGCAAAGTAAAAAAATCAACAGCCCTCTTTTAAGGATAGCTTTTAATCGAAATAATTATAATCTTTATTTGTTTAAAAAAAAAAAAACAACAAAAACCCACCCTGAACCATCCATCCTTTTTTACTCTCCGTCCCATTAATTTTGTCTCATCGACGACTACTTTATCCTTTGGCAACTCTATATTTTGAGATTATTTTTATTTGTATTCCTTTTACACTTTTGCGTCTCTTTAATCGAATTTATCTTAGGGATGAGCTGTCGGATATAGAAAGAGAGAGAGAGAGAGAGAACAAAGTTAATGAGGGATCGGAACTGGTAATTAAGAAAAGTGGAAAGTAAGAAGGAAACGAAGAGGGTGGAGTCATTAGAAATGTTCTTAGAATAGGAAAAGAGGAGGTCAGTGTATTTTAAAGGAAAGCTTTAGAAAATACGTCAAATACAAATTTCATAGAAAACTTGTGTACATGTGCACACGATCATTTAATATGATTTTCATTTTGGCGTACAGTCACTATACATAATTGGTACTTATCTTGTTAGCATAAAACGAACGTCTTGTTTTCACGAAAGACACGAAAGAAAAGATAGAGAAGGTAAAACGTAAAATCTATTCCACGAACGTCGAGAAGAAGAAAGATGGTAGGATAAGTTCGAGGCTGTTATACTGTGAGCGATTAATCACGCGATAACGATCGCATTTCGTTTCTTTAAATTGGACGAACAAAAGGCTTCTGCTTCTTCCTATCAAATATTTTTTTTACTTTTCTTTTTTTTATTTTCTTTCTTTCTCTATATTATTCTACAGCACCAAATTGTTGGCTCTTTTTTGTTTAACTTGAATATTTTTTTTTCAAGTTAAGAATGAATATACACAGAGAAGAAAGCAGGGGTTGCTGCGTCAGGGTTTCTCGATTGGCAAAATCACATTTTGTACAGGTGTATTTGTACCATCAATTATTTAACCATGATGAATCAACTGACAAGAGTTTATTTGTTTTAGAAGATAATTAATTTTCTAAATCGTTTAAATACAAGTGAATGTTTCATCAATGAGACGTTTAAACGTAGATGAATTTGTAATGATCGTAAATAATATTAATAATATAATTTTATTCATAAATTCGTCAAAAGATAAACCATCATTTATTTACATAGATATGAAATATTGTTATATATAAAACTATGAAATAGAATATGAATGAGATTGTATTATTATACTGACAATAAGAGAAAGAAAGAAAGAAAGAAAGAAAGAAAGAGACAGAAGGAAGAAAAAGAAAATGGTGGGAAAAGTGACCAAAGTGAAAATCTTTAGAAAACTTTTCTGATATCCTGAGCGTCACCTGGACGTATCAAATGAACTTTGCCTTTTCTAACTAAACTTTTCTTTCGACTGACCTTTTTTCCATACTTTTTATTTTTCTTTTTTTTTTTCATAGAGTAACCACTACAGAGAGAAAAGGAAAAGATTTGATAGAATTCGTAATAAATAAAGAGTATTAAAAAAATGATTTAATTGGAGTTGAAATAATCTTAATTTAAAATAAGTGTATTTAATTATTTATTACGTTAATTATTATAGTATTATTATATGGTACTCTCGTAATGAGTGAAAACCTTTTAACTCTCGCGCAAAGCGTATTCAAACCTCATTATTAATTAATACACGGGAACGCATATGTTTATGCGTGTTATTATAAAATAATATTAAAAAATTAATATGTCTTTTGTAATTTATTTGAAATTACTTTGCAATTGAAATTGTAAAATATACATAATATATATATGGATATAAAGCGTATTTAATATTATGCATGCAAAATAAAGCTCGATTTATCTTTGTCGATTGCACACCCGATCGCGTCGATTAAATCATGCTCGTATCGATGTCAATGATGCAATTGTAGGAAAAAATAAATTGCGGAATATTTGAAGACGCACGATAATTGCTACGAAACGAAAAACAGATATTGGAAAGTTTCTCGTTGAAAATCGGTAAGTCTGTAGAAGAGGAATGCGTTGTGGAGTGGATGGGTGGAAGGAGGGTGGAAGGAGGGTGGAAAGAGGGTGGAAAGAGGGTGGTGGAATTGTGCTAATCGACGGTAATCGTCCCGGTCGAGCGTGCGAAGAGCGTAAGTAATTAAAGAGCCGCAATTATTCCGCTTGGCTCGTTTCGCGGCACGGGTTAGATCAGTGCCGTCTATTAAAAACCCACCTACACGTTTGTGTTTCTTTTTTCTTTTTGTTTTTCTTTCTTTTTTTTTCTGCTCCTATGCTTGGAAAAACAGCGCTTCTGTGTAAACGGGGGATGGGAAGGGTCGCAACTCGACTTTTTCCTTCCATCTGAAATTCCGAGATGAATGAAACGTGTTACCAAAGGTGTTGGAGATTATACTTGTTTGCATATGTACAGTGTGTACAGTGACTCTTGACAAATATTTACATATATTAAATATAACCAATCGGCTCCCGTGGTGGTTATTTTCTTATTAATCTTCGCCTAAAGTTGCATATATAATTGATTTTTTGATTTTACAAGAGTTTACACAATTCGTAATAAAAATGATTAATGTACAAATTTGGAAACGATTCAAGGTAAATCAAGTTTAGGTGGCTTACGTTGTAAATTAAGGTGAAATTAAATTATACGATCCAGGGAGATGGTTTTAAGCACGGGAAATATTAAATTCTATGATCGACGAGAGAAAAGGGGAGAGGGAGAAAATTCACGACGTCAGCAACTAACATAAGTTCATATTTGTCTTCTTCGTGTGGTGGGTAACATTAAAGTATAGGAAAGTACATAATATAATACATACCGAGTTACATACATTCCACGAACTTTCTTCCTACGAATCGACAAACAGGAGTGATCGTGCTTTTACGAGAAAGATATTGAAAAGAGAACGATCCAAAAAAAAGAAAAAAGGTAGAAAAAAAGTAGAAGAATCTTCCTTTCGTTTTTCATACGAAGGATTACATTTTTATTCGTTATTTTTGCAATCGCTTTCGCAAAAAGCGTACCAACTCTTTATGACTTTTCATAGAAATACGAAAGTTTGACAATTATCTTTCATAAATTTGAAGAAAAAAAAAAAAAAATAACTATGACTAATCGTAGAATTAATAGAATAAATGAGATGAAGAGATAAAGGAGTGATATATTTTGCAGGGTCAGTTAACGCTTGTTATAACTGCTGTCAAGTAAAAGGGCCGCGCTAGTGTTAATTCGTATGCCCTCGAAATAATCGTAATTAAGGTCAGGGCATGATTCACTGAAGCATACTACTACGATCGTGGAAAATCCAAACTACCACCGTACGTGCAAGCCTAACTGGTTACCAGCCTAACTGGGATGGCCTAGATCAAAGAGATACGCGTATCGTTACGCTTCCATACCTCCGTTATATTTGTCTACTTTTCTATCATCGAATAAAATAAACAGATAAGAGAAAGCAAAAAAATACAGGGAAAAAGAGAGAGAGAGAGAGTATAAAATTTGAAATGAAAATAAGTATTAAAAAGAAAATTGGAGATAAGAGAAGAAAATATACACATGGCAGAAAAACATTCAAAAAGATATAAAAAAATACATACATATATATATATATATATATATACATGTGGAAAGAGAGAAGAGTTGTAAGAATTCTAAAATTAAGTTAATAGTGGGTGGTAACACGGATAGACATAGAGATATATGTGTAGGTAGGAGAACGCTTTTGTTCGTCGATATTTTCCAGCAAGCGTACGTCGACTCCGTATCGTATCCATCTGGACTTTTTCCGGTGCTATGAATCAAACGCAGTGAAAATAAGCGAGGGAAAAAAGGGGAAAAAGAGAAAAAGGGGGAGGGAAAAAAAAGAGGGCGGCTCGTTGAAAGGAAACGATTCATTTGAATATCGTCCGCGAAGAGTTATACACATACATATACATAGTATATATTTTTTTTCTAACAGGTGAAATCAATTTTTTTTTTTTTTATTAGATATACATGTTTATTATATGTATATATGTATGGGATCGTTAATGTTATACATGCACCTAACTTTGAGTCAAACTAAATTTATCGTTATTATAAAGTCAACTTTATTATTGTTTTGCCGAAATAAAATTTGTTCAATGTTAATTTAATTATCAATTTTATACGGTTTAATTAAATCAATAACAGTAGATATAGAATTTTATTTATTGATTTATTTTAGTATATTATATTTCAATAAATCGGGCTACATACTATATATGGTATTTTATCTATTGAAATAAAGTTTAAATATTCGTATTTCATTAATGATTCGTTATTAATGAAAAATAAACAATATTAGAATTGGAATATGTATAAAAACTCTTCTAGAAATTCTAATACAGAAAGCACCAAAAGATTGTGCTATCTTTCTGTCTCTTTTTCTCTTAGACTCGTTCACGTATTCTCTCTCATCTCTTTCGTTCTAATTATTTTCCGGAAGTCGAGAATTCCAACAATTCCTATTATCCTGGAGGAAAGCTGCTAGTCGAAAAGCTTCGAGGACAAAAGAGCTCTAGAAAGGTATCGAAACGAACCCTCATATAGAGACTAACTTTTCAATCGATTTGGATTTAAACTCGAATCGACAAAATAGTATATCGATACGTCTTTTTCTATTATATATAATAAATATTTAACAAGCTGAATATCTTCTTAAATGTTTTTTGTTTTTTTCAATAATTGAAACAAAACTCATCTACTTCATATCTTTTTCAACATTTCTTTTCTATGATATTTTTTTTTCTTTGAAGAAAATTAGAGGAATCAGATTTTTATAAGAAAAAGGTAAGATGACCCTTACTCCGAGATTCGTAAAAAGGTAGCAGCAACGATCTCGCTACTTATTTACCTTCTTTAACTATCTTATTTATTTGTTCTCTCTATCTCTTCCTCTGCTGAAAGAATCTTCCTCCGTACGAGACCGCAAGATATTTTCAAGCATTTCCCTTTACAGTTTCTCTTCCATGAGTAATAGTAGTAGTAGTAGTAGTAGTAGTAGTAGTAGTAGTAGTAGTAGTAGTAGTAGTAATAGTGGGTACACTGCACCACTGTGTTACGGAGTATGTAATACATTGAAAGGAGAAAACGTTTTCTCTGACCTCTGACATCGAATTCCACCTTTTTTACTCGACGAACGATTCTACGCTTTTTCTTCTCATTTCTTCTATTTCTTTTCGAACTATTTTATAAATAATTTTCAGTCATTTGATCATTTTCGATAGTTGTTGACCACACATAAAAAAAAACAAAGAAAAATGATTAGAAATAAAAGAAAAGGAGGTTGCGTGTGAACGCCCTTTTAGTGCCCTTCTGATTCGTCTGACGTTCTCTCTCACCCACTCACTGCCGGTGTTATTTATTTCCTTCGTAGCTCGCTTTTCGCCTTTGCGGTAAATTATCGTCGTCCTTCCCTTTTCCCCTGTCTTTACCCTTATTCCTGTGGCACTCTTGTCACTCTTGTTTTTTTTTTTTTCTTTTTTTTTTTCCTCGTCTTAACCGAGCAGCAGTCCTTCTCTTTCAGTTCTCCATAAAAGACGGAAAAGAAAATGGAGATAAATTCCAAGCACGTGGGTGTGCAACACGTTCCTAGCTAGCAAACGACGAGTCTAAGGGAAGAGATCCGGGGCAAAATTACATAATAATCTGAATTTCTGCAAGGTACAGAGACTTCCGACGATTTTCTTATATTTCCTTTAGTTTTTCCTCGATAAAAAGGGGCAAAAGAAGACGAGACGGTATTAAAGAATTGCATGCAATTTCCATTCGAAGAAACATATTCGTGCTTTGATTATAATATCGTTATTTCAACAACGAATACTCGGATTTATTCTCGCTACATTTTTCTTTTTTATAACAGACTTTGCCATTCGTTTGTTCCTCTCTCTCAAAAATAATTTTTCTATATGCGGTTTCAAATAACGCGATATCATTTTACTCCCTGTTATTTGTATAACAGGGATAATGAGTTTCTTCCCAATAAATTTTACCAACATATTAATTATACGAATCATAATTAAATATAATATTAAAAAACAATTATTATGTAACAATCTACCGATTAAGTAGCTCAAATTTGTAATACGAAATTTCTTCGAAATTCTTCGAAATTGTTATAAATTGTATACCGATAACCGATTTGTTAGCTTGCAAAATATCTTAGTTTATTCTTTAACGGAAGCAGCAGCTCATTATAACTTTTTTGTTGAATCTATTTAGTTTTAGTTGGAAAGCACCCGCGTCATAATAGATTAGCATCCTTTCGTAATAAACTTACAGATGAGAGACAGAGAGAGAGAGAAAGAGAGAGAGAGAAGGAAGGTGGCCTTAATGATCCAACTTTGGCTTTAGAATTTATCTCTGCAAAGAGGTTGCAAGACTATGAACCAACTTGCTATTCCCGATTCTTTTCATTTCTATGTTTCTTATTAATCAATCTTCGATTATTATTGTTCAATATTTTCAAGTTTATATTATATATTTAATTTTCAATTCATTTATTAAAGTAGAATATATATTTTCTATGAAATACTAGAAAAAATTAAACTTAAACATCGAATAAGTTTTAATTATCATTAAGAAAACATCAATTAACTTACTTCGAAAGAAATCTACTTTCTTTCTTTTCTTTTTCTATTATTTTTTATTTTTTGTTCTTTTACTTTGGTTAAAAAGCATCAGTCAGATTTATCGATATGCGAATCCTTAATTGGTTGGGTGTAACCATCGATACGATTGAATTCAACGTAGACTTGTAAATCAAACGGAATTCGTATTACCGGTACCGATCGTTGAATAAGCAACATTCTTCCCCTCTCTCTCTCTCTCTCTCTCTCTCTGCTATTTTTGTTCTTTTTTTTTTTTATTTCCAACCCTCCCAGCAAGCAGCTACCTGGTAAGCTACCCTCCCTGCCTTCTTTTCTGCTACGACTTCCGTCGTCTTCCGTAATTAAATCGCGAAGAAGTTGCCGTGAAGAAGTTTGAAAACTTCAAATCCTTCTATCTCTCTTTCTCTTTCTCTTTCTCTTTCTTTTTTCCCTTTCTAATACACTCATTTTCCGGATCCGATGGGAAACCAACTTTCCCTCTTAGTCAGTTTTTTCTTCTTTCATTTTTCTACGACCGACGAATATCTTTGGAACAAACGTCAAGTATAATTAACGGGGGATATTTAATACCATGGATCAATTTCGTATAAAATGATTTGCATCATAAATAATAATTTGTCTCCTCTCTTTAATTGCACGTAGTCGCGTAGGTGTAAAAATCGTCAAATAAATTGCTAAATAAAGCTTTAAGAATAACTGTATATATATATCTATTTTTTTGTTGTCCAGTAAAAGTAATTGCAAACTTGAAAATCATATCTTGTTTAAATTCGAAAGGATTTGACGTTATAAAGACGTATCTGGTTTTAAAGACACGTAATCCGATCGTACTCCTCGTCTCTTCAAAGATGGGGTAATCCGATCTTCGTTGGTTCGTTCGTTGGTTCGTTCGTTCGTTCGTTCGTTGGTTCATTCGTTTCGTTTGTTCATCGAGCAGAGAAATACCGACCACTAGTGTTTTTGTAAAATACCGAAGCTTCAAACGTGTGATCCGCATTTTTCTCTCTATTTTATTTTCTTTCTTTTTTTGCATAGTTCAACTAGACGAGATCCTAAAGGTACGCGTTACTGCGAACAACGTTTTTTTTTTTTTTTTTCTAGAATTTATATCTTATCTCCAAAAGTATTTAAAATTTGTGTACTTTTGATTATATTTGGAAGAAATGAATTTGAAGTATCAATTGCTACATCGATAACGATCTTGCTGAATTACATTGAATACGTTCATTCAAATTAATGACGAGGTAGGGTCCGAGGCCATTGCTATTCGTTGATCAATTCGCTAGTCAACGAAAGAACCAACGAACGAATGAACCAACGAACCAACGAACGAACGAACGAACGAAAAAAAAAATGAGTAAAAAGTAAAAGCAGAGAATATTAATGGGCGATGCTGCAAATAGCTAGAAGAGCTCAATTCCCTCGTAACGATCTCATATGCGACACTAATGATCTCCTTCGAACCTTCTCTATAGTATAGTCTCTCTCTCTCTCAACATATGCATCACGCGTGTTTGTGTATTTCCGTCAGTGTAAGAACACACCTTCCAAGTATCCTATTATATCCTCATATTGTACTAAATTACGCTGCACAACTAATCGTTATGCCTTTATTAATCCTATAGTAATGTGTGAAATTTAATAATTAACCAGGTAATGCTATAAGAACATTATTGAAATTGTAATTGACAAAATAACTATTTATAAATGAAACCTATTGAACACTGAACTTTTCTATAAATTTCAGATCGTATAGGAGGAAGTTATGGTTGTCCTATAGATAAGCTACCAATGAAAATGATGTTTTGACGGAAATTAACATAAACCACATCGATCGTGACGTGGATCGATCGATACCAATATGCAATAGTTAATTATATCTACGTTCGGCAATGCGGTTATAATCGTTCGATCGAAGATGCGTCAACATTTTTGCATACGTGCATATACCTGCATGGATAAATGATACTGGAATATGTTATGAATGTCTCATAGGTGTATTTATATATATATATATATATTCTATGGGATATTGAAATATCTCACGCGTGTATTTGCGTACTAGCACGCGTGCATTACTGTATGCATAAGCGTCCAATTGAAATGTGTATCCTATGTGTATATGTGATCGCATAATCGACTACACTAGCAACGATGAAAATTGTTCGTAGCTCGGATTTCATCGGAGCTTATGCTTTGAAAATGGAAATGCGTAATACATATTAAGGCTTGTCATTTCGACAAATGCTTTAAGATTCGCTTCAATAGTTTCAATTCATCTCAAATTTATATTCTTGTATTATTTATCACAAGTTATATTTTATTCCTTTAGAAATTATTTGAATTATTTGAATATATGTGTCGTTAGTTGCATTCATTTCATTTATTTCATTGATAACTTTGATTAAAGATTTTATAATAGAATTTTTAAAAGTATTACCACATAACGTATTCGCATCAAGTTAAGAGCGTGAAATTTAACATATATTAACATTATTTATTTGTTTTTCATATGTCAAATATAATATCAAAGAGTGATAATATATAAATGACTGTATATATTTCGATAAGCTTGATCAATGTTTGCACTCGTGTTATTCGTTGAATATTTACTCCAATAATATTGATTAAAAGTATGTACTATGAAATCCGTTAACAAAAAAAAAAAAAAAGGAATAAGAGAGAAGAAAAAAATCATTAATTAAAAACGGCTAGAAAGAAGTAAATACATATAAAAACAAAACAAAAACAACAAAAAACAAAACAATTCGATCTCTCTTCGATGGATTACAAAATCCATTGTAAATATTCGTAGTAACAATATCGAGATAGAACGAGTTTTAATTAAATCAGTTTTTTTTGTTTTGTTTGGTTTTGTTTTGTTTCTTTTACCTTTATCTTTATTTTTTCTTTATCTTTTTCTTGCTCTTTTTGAACTATCGGTAAAGGTATTGTACAAACTTTTATGAGAAAACGATACCACAATATCACGAATTTTATTCATTTCTCTTGATTTTTCTTTATCCATCTTTGCCTACTTCTCGAGTTTTATCAATAAATAATATCAAATACGTGAAAATTGATCTCGAATGGGGAGGGTTACATGTTCGATAACAAAACAAAATATTCAAATAACGGCTAACGATTAAAGCACAATTTTTGATTAATTATTTTCTATTCTTGAAACAACTTGAAAAATTTGCCTATAACAGAGATAATATTATTTAACCATAGGTAAAAGTAATTTTGAAGAAGGAATGCTTAATAAGCAAACAGTTTCTCATTTAAATATTTTAGTACTTGGCACCTTTTCACGATTATTAATTAATTTTGACATAATTCATGACGTACGAGATAAGGCTCAATCTATCTTACTCATTCGGTCCACTTTGCATTTAATTATACGAAATGTATGAGAACAATGAGATGCACGCACGAACTATTGTTAAACTATAATATTATATTATGTAATGATTATTTTTTATACGATTTGACAAGAATCGTACATTAATTCAATGGATTTAATGACCCTTATAAATCTTAGATAATAGATGGAATAAAAAAAAGAAAAAAACAGGAGAGAGAGATAAAACTCTGTAGAATTATGTAACTGGTTAGAATCGCAAGTAACTTTCTTAGAAGTATCGAGGAATTTCAAACTTTCGTCTTATGGCACAAAACTTGTTAGAGAAATGAAAGAGATAGATAGATAGATAGATAGATAGTTGGATAGATAAAGAACCAAAGCAAATAAGATAGAAAATATACCGAGTGTAACGTTTAATTTAATCACCTGAAACACATTTATATTACATAGTTTTAGAAATAAATTGACAACGTCATTTCTAAATTCGCGTGTAACCACGAAAAAAGAATTTGTTGAATACTTTACCAATTTTGTAGAATACAAAGCAACAGAATAGAATAGAATGAAGTGGTACACCCGGTATCTGTATGTACAGAAACACAGGAATAAAGTTTTCTTGTGTAAAATCAGAGAATCGATGATCTAGTAAGAGAAAGAAATACTGCAAAGGATATCGAAAATTCAAGTAGTTTCTTTGGTTAGCAGCCATCGAAGAGAAGATTAACGTCTTAGAGAAAGGTACGTCTTTGAAAATCCGATCATGCAGTTCGCATAACTCGACTGAACGCGATCTTCACGATGAGATAAATCATGATTGAGTTCTCCATCTAATGGGTTATATCAAATCATTTAAATCCTATCCAATATTTCATTGGAAATTTTCTTCTTTTATGAATGAAAATGGTATTTTCATGTTAAATTAAAATAAAAACATTGTTGAATTATGCAAATCTAAAAGACTCGGATTCCCATACGCGATTATTGTTGTTAAATAAATGAATTTTTCATTTATCAATTTTAATTATATTTCATAAAAGTTAATAATATACGGTCTACTTTAATAACATTCATAATGTTATCTGAGTAAAAGATATCAGGTAATATCGGTGACAGGGGGTTGCATCCCACGTCCGTATCCGCATCCCAACGCGTATCAACGTTCGTGTCTAGCTCAACGTCTTTCCAAATTACGATCTACTTAAAATCTTTCCTAGAATGACGTTTATTCGGTTTTAAGATAAGCTTCTTATCTTGTATGCACTACTTCTTTATTAAATTTTGCATTTTTTTCCAAGAAAAAAGAAAGACTTGGACTTCTTTGCAAACCTACAAAATCTAAGCGCAAGTCTAAGTTAGAATAACATGGTTCGATAGTCAAATAATCCAAATGATTAAAAAGATGAAAAAAGAAAAAAAAGACAAACTTAGAGGCACATAACTTTTCTCCACTTTTTGTTCGTCTCTCCGTAAACGATTATTCCAAGACATGATCGCGTATAGATCACTTCTGGGTCTCGGATCTATGCTAATCCAGCGTGGCAAACTGCTTGAGAATTTGCATAAGCTTACAGATAAGAAGGCATTCCCCGAACACTATACCCTTTTTTTTTTTTCTTTCTATTCAAATACGTTTCTCTTTCGAAGCATACTTCTTTCGGATGATCGAAAAGAATCAACGAAAGATCAATCTACATTTTTATAACTTTTATTTTCTCTTTCATTTTTATACCTACATATTAAACCTTTTGCCTTTGTCGCAACTTCAATTTGTTTGGTAGTTTGAAAAAAACTCATATGCATTATTTGAAAGATATTTCCAAAATAACTGCAAACTTTTGATTAAAGTGGACTTAATAAAGTTACTAATATAGACGTTAATGAAAAAAAGAATTGAAATGTCCCCCCGTCGTACCCTTTCTCCTCCCCTCTGATATGACTGTGATTATAGCTGACAAATATCCCACCCTACCATATTCTGGAATAATGAACGGTACTTCTACGTTTAATTTAATCCCCAAATTTCACGAATTCACTGCATACACGACGTAGAGGTTTGACGTTCACCCTAGACAAGAAAAAGAGACATATAGTCAAAAGGAGAGAAGAACGGAACGTCAAATGAAATGTTTTAACCTCCTTTCACCCTTTCTCTCACGACGTGCTTTCATTCCTCTCCAACTTTCGTGATTTCACAGATTACGAGATTCTGTAACAACCCGGTGAAAAAACTGTTTTCGATCGATTTGACAAAAGATTAATGAAAAGTCGTATAGCAAGCTAAAGAGACATTTTTAATGTTCTTTTAATTGTACTTTTAATCGTCAACTTTTGTCAACTTTTAGTATTCATTAGCTTTTCCCCATTACGAACTAAAGAAAGTCTTAATGAAATATTTGTTTATGTCCTACGTAATTAATTCACGCTGGATTTTGACGATGCTAACAATATCATAATTGACTGACAATAAAAAGAAAGTAATGAAAAAAAAGAAAAGAAAAAAACTAAATCATCAAATTAAAATGGAGTTGGAAGTGTGAGAAAGTTAAATATTCGTACTAATGGTATAGAAAAATTCCTGCGGAATTGTTCCCACGTGTTAGAAATTCACGTAGAGCAGCGTAATCTCGTGAATTCATTTGGAAACTATTTCATCCGAATAACTTTAACCACCGACCTGGTATTCCCATATATAGATTTCTCTACGTGTTTTTTTTTTTTTTTTTTTTTTGGGGTATCTATCGAAAAATCATTTCTCTGAGTGTTTCTTCTTTTTCCTATTTCCTTTTTCCTTTTTTCTTTCATCCCTTTTTTGCCGTCTATCGAAAAATTCTTTCTCGACTTTGAACGGTTACATCGTCGACTACTCCGTTTCAGTGTTTCAGGGCAATAAGAGTTGAACCTCTGACGCCACCAACTGATATACGAGAAGAGCATTGGAAAAAGAATAAGAAAGATAAAGATAGAAGATGTGTGTGTTTAACACTTTCCGTGACGTCGTGAAACGTTCCATCTAACAGGCATCTCGTTTCTACTCCTGGAAGAAACAAAGAAAGCGAAATAAATCGATCGGAAAGCTGTCCTTTCTTTCCTTTTCTTTTCTTTTCTCTTTTTACTACTTCGTGCTATAGACGAAGAAGAAAAAGAGGAAATAAGTTAAAAAAGAATTAAATACACTCCTTTTCCTACCTTTTATTCCCTTCGATTTCTATTTTTTCAAAGCTTTTCTGATAGCGATAACGATTTTACCGATAAAAAGAACATTTTATAGTTGAGATATTGTTGCGAGATTTAAGCTTACAATTAATAGATTTAATAAATCAACGCGTAGTATAAATTTGGTGTAATGTTTTTTTTTTTTTTTTTTTTTGGGATACTCTCTGTTTATGTATCAAAAGAAATTTATCGATAAAATATCTTACTTATCGTACATCTACTATCATCTCGTTCCGATCAATTTTATAAACGAAATAAAAATACCCCGCGAAATTGAATTTTTATGAAAATTCAACAAGACATTTTTGTTCAACGATGATATATTTTACTTAAATAATTATAATAATTCATTCTCCAGTATGTATAAAACAATTTCAAATATTCCAATTAAATTAGTTTAGTAAAAATATAAAATAATTTTCATTATCTTGAAAAATAAAAGAAAGGGATGGACGATCGATTTTGGAATAAAAAAAAAAAAAGAGAAAGATATATCATTAAAACCAATTTGAATTTCATTCCACAATAACAAAGCGGTATATTTCATAAAATGATTCACAAAGTATCTCTACGCCGACGACCATTAAAGTTAATTATCTCGAACATGCGTTACCCTACCATTCTCGGCATAACACAAATAACACAAATAACTGCAAGATGATACTCTTATTTTATTGTTTTTTGTTTTTTTTTTCAACTCGATTCGTCATATACTCGTATAATAAAGTTGATCAGTTCAAATTTATTCCATAAAATAAAAACTAGGAGGGATGACGAAGTTACACACACCACCCAGAGTATATGTAAATTGAATTCGTTTCAAATCGAAAATTGAATTTTGAAAAAATATTATTTAAATAGGTGCGCGGTTAATCGAAAGTTTGATTGATGAGTTTTCGAATAATCGGGAACATTTTTCCATCATGTTTTTCAACTATACCAAATGTTTTCAACAAAATAATCGACAACGTTCCAATTGGATAAAATGTATCCGTACAAATGCTCATTCGAATTCTTTTTTTCTACATACTACGCAAATGTAGAATATTGTAAATTGTTGATGTTATCTACATGGAGATGCGTGTAAGCGTATACCGGGTGAATCGATTAAACAAAATACATACCCTTTCTTTTGTCAATTCGTTCGAAAAGTATAACAAGCATTATCCTAGTCGCATCTTCAAATGCTGATTTTCATTCAAATTGCTTTTTAATTGAGTAAAAATTGGGTTGCATCTTTGAAAAAACAACAAGGCAAAGATATGAAAGACGTTTGTACAAAGTTATACAGGTGACACTCGGTGGATGGAAGTTTATGCGTATATCATATAACATTCTCGCAAGGATTGAAAGTGTATCTGTCGCTCAAAGTTCTACGCACCAGATATGAAAATAATAATTCCCTTTACGTTTTCGTTTCATCTCCGCTGTAGCGTTTCCCCAAAAAAATGTCACTCCATTTTCATTTGATTTTTTGTATTATCTCACAGCAAAGCGTGATTCCAAGCTTTAATAATTTCTACGGTTTAAATAAGCTGGTAATTACTTTGGGGATAATACGATTTCGAACTTAATGGATTTTATCTTGAGGTAATTACTTCCAATTATTTCCCCTGATTCGATTTTAATCAAATAATAAAATATCGAATTAGACTTGACTGCCGTCCTATAAAAAAAAAAAAAATGTATCGATTTTAATATCATCACAATTCGGCTTGTTCTAAAATATTACTATTTTACTATTAATTAATAATTGATACAGTCGTAGAATATATTATTGTACTTGTGTAACGAAAGATCCGTTAGAGTTTGCCGAGTTGAGAATTCTCTTCCGTGAAATACAACGACGTGACGTCACATCCTATCTAATAGCATTCTACTGCAACGGGTCTTACACACACACCACCATGGTGTCCCCTATTTATACTCGTCCCGTTTAAAATGGCCACGGCCATAAGAGCCGTTTCACTTAATGGTTACGCCGCTTTTAATCGGTTCACGGATGACACTCTCCTCGCCTCTCTTCTCTTCTCCTCTCTCTTCCTCTAATTCGCGAATATCGTCCTCACGTTGTTACTAAAATCCTATAGGAATAATTTTACCATTCAATTTCCTATTAGAATATTTGCAATTATTATATTACCGAGGAATAAAAATGTACATTTTTAACATTATATTTTAAAATGGCAACAAATTTCTTTGAACACTTGTTTAAAACGTCGATCCTTTGTATTTTCTATCCCATATTTGAAGAAAGAACAAATAAAATAAATATAACGAATAGACGAGGTACTTTGTTCCACGATTTCGAAGCCAAAGAAGAAATCCAACTTTCGTGTAAACTTTCCGAGACGTCTCTCTTCGACAAAGTCCTTAAGTGATTTAGTATTTTTTACAAAAGAGATTTGTCCAAGTAGAGATAGGCAAGTAAGTAAGAGAACATGAAAACAAGATGGATAAGACTTGAAAATCTTGACAAATTATTTAGCTTCGTTCTGAAAGAAAGAAAATCGTGAAAATTGGTAAACTCGTCGTTTAAACTCGACAATTTCAAATTAATAATTGTTTCAATTATCTCTCTCATATCATTAATAAATGGTTAGTATAAAATATCTAATACATTTCATTGAAATCGATACGCGACACAAATATATTTCATAAACACCCTTGAGAATTTCACATATGCTAACATTGCATATTAAAGTTTGTTTGATCAAATGAGTTACGTTAATGATACTGCGCATAGAGGTGATCGAGTAATTGCAAATTACATGTCATATGTAGTCCCAGTTGAGTTAATTAAATTTCCAAACTAATCATCAAACGTGTCGTTTGATATTTCTCAATGAAATATATCTATATATATATAAAAATACACGTATGAATCGTTCTTAGGGCAAAGCGATTAATTTAACTAGGGAAAATTTGTCACAGTTTTCTCTCAAGAATACATATATATATAACTATTTCACTTTTACACCATTTTCTTAAGAAAATTCGATTGATTTTTCGACATTTTCGACATAGTAGTTTATTTTGTTTAAAAACTTTATAGTATATATATTTTGTTGTATAAGAGTGTAAGATCCATTCGTCAAAGTATACCATTTTATCGATAACACTGGCCTAGTTTTATTCACGACAGCCACAATTTTAAGTTACCTTAGAAAAATGTATATGCAACAATATAAATGTTCTCGTTGACGTTTTCAAATGTAGACCAACAGAAAAAGAAGATATGAATTTACGAGCGACGATAAACGGACCAAATCCTATATCGAAATACGAAATACGAAATACGAAATATTCCAAAGTCCTTCCTTCTTTTCGCTTCTCTCTCTCTCACACACACACACTGTTTAGGCAGTTGATGCAGAAGTTGTACGGACAGAACGAAAATGAGAAAAATAAATAATCCTAATTGAGAGTGAACGGTTCGGAAGCGATGAGAAAAGAGAAAAATAAAAGTACTGAAATGCCCTCGTTGTTTTCACCCTTCCTTATCCTCTCCCTCCTTCCACTCCTTCCTTCCATTTTACTGCATTTAGGTCTTTCTGTCCATTTTACTGCATTTTAGTCGAATCCTTTTTTCAATTTAAATTGACGTTCCACTGTGTCACTGTAATTTGATTAATCATTCATTCCTATACATGATTTTAAACTTTGTTACCTTTAGTTAAACTTAAACTTCTTATATACAAATAAAATTGAAAATAGGATAACAGGGTATTTTCTAAAACTACACCTTTATTTCTAGTCAATTTATTATGTCGCGTGTAAAATATATTATAGGATTAATATATTATATATAGAAATGTGCGCAATGCAAGTATGTAATATCAATTAAACGCATTGGATCAAACATTTGTCGATCAGATAGAAATCGAGCCATCTGGTCAACTATATATACAATAGACCAAGCAAGCTTATAACAGCTTATCGATAATCGAACGTTCTATTACTGCGTGCACATATATCTCGGAGGTACAATCAATAATAATTTATTGCTATCCATAATACACAGGGAGTCCTACGATGACAATGGAATTCATATCGCAATAGGATAATATTTGAAAGAAAAAAAAATATATATATATGTGAATATATTTTTGATTTAAGCGAGTATCTTATAAAATATTCGAGTACTAAACAACTGTACTTGGAATCAAACGTCTCTATTAGGTTGGCACACGGATGGTAAAACCGCTAAGTGTACGGTTAACCATCCTATCGACCAATGAGAACCATAGCACCCTTCTAAATTCACCCCTAGTCATCGTTCTCTCCCTTTCCCTAACTTACGTATATACCTATATATATATATGTATATATATATGTGTGTACAGGTATATGGGGAAATGTGTTCACATAAAACACGAGGAAAATACAAATGATGGAGTACGAAAGGTTCCTCGTGTTAACTGCAGACTAAAATACAGCAGTAAAACATCCTCTCATCTGGGTGAAGCAATATACTTTATAGATCCATTACTAGAAAACTATTACTTGTTAAAACTGTCATTTCTTTCATTTATAATTGCTACTACGGTCTCTTTTTCCTTCTATTGCTATGCATTTTGTATTTGTATGCATATTTTTTGATTGATACAAAAGTATTCATTTCATTTGAATTCCATACTAAATGAAACATATAATTATATACAGAGTTACGTGTATTTACGGAATGAGTGCAATAAAAGAGATAATAAAAGAAAACGATCCTGTGAACATATTATAATTAACGCAAGGTATATTAAAACGAGAGATCAGGGAGTAATCCCAGATAAACATCAAGAAACTCGAACAGCGTCGACGTAACGAAGCCCCGGACACTTGGGAGAAATAATCGCAACAATATTCCTGCTCAAAGATTGGAAAATGGTTCTATATGGTTATCATTATCATCCTAATCTTTTTTAACGTAAATATTTTTCTTACGTCAATCCAAATTTGTATATTAGTAAGAAGAAAAAATATGAAAAATACAAAGAGAGAAAGAAAGAGTAAAAGAGAATAGGGGTGAAATTCGTGTCACGATTCTCAGCTATGCTATACTAAGTTTTCCACGAACGATCGACTTTACGTTCGAATATATCGTAAAATAGCGTATCCTTCGATAGTCGAAGCTAAGGAAACGGAATGTAAATGTGTGAAGAAGGAATGTGAGTTAAGAGAGATGGAATAGTAAAAGGATATAGGGGTTGGGAGGAGTTTGGGGTGACTTCGATCGAGTCACTCGTAGATATATTTGCATGAGTGCACACTAATTGCAAATTCTGCGATCTACTCTTTCCTTCTTTCTTTCTTTCCTTCTTCCTTTCTTCCTTTCTTTCTTCCTTTGCAAATGCAAGAACGAGTCAACCTTAAAGAAAAAGAGAGAAATAGTAGTAGTATGTCACCATTTCAGTTAATCGCGTTGGATGCTTGAAAAGTCGTTGCCACGTTGACCGAGTACAAATAGGAATTGCGTTTAATTAAATACTACTCCTGTGAAATACAATTCAACTATAAAAAAAAAAACGAAAGAAACAGATAGAGAGAGAGAGAGAGAGAGATAGATAGAAGATGAAAGTATATAGAAATAAAAATGGTTTCATTTATTTCATGTTTCCGTCTACTCGTCTTTATTATTCAATTTTTGTCAGTTTTTTAATGACTAGATTTCTCTTTTTTTATCAAATATAGTTTGCAACACAATTATTGCTTTATTGCAATACATTTTTTATTCATAGTTTTGTCCTAGTATTTATGCAGAGTTTTTGAGAATATATTAGTGGAATAATTGCAGTAATTCTTTTACAAGTGTATAATGTATAAAAATCCAAAATGTTTGTTGAAAATATTCAAAATAATAATTAATTGATAGACCCCTGTAGTCCATATCTTATCCGTTTCTTTCTGTCAGTCCAGTATGTTTTCCTAATCTCTCTCTCTTTGTTTTCTTTTTTTCACTTCAATTAGATTTCTTGATAACACTATGGCACTAGTATTTCTCACTCACTCATTCACTCACTCATTCGTTCCTTCTCGTGTCTCATGTAACATACACGTGCGTGCGACATGCATCTCGACCAGGCTTTTAATTAAAACCAGCATAGCAAGCTGGCTTTTCTTCAATTACAGGACGAACGTTTTCCGCGACACGTCATGCGTCCTCCCACTCGCTTATCTAACTTGTCTGTTTTCGATAAGAGACAAGTAGAGAGAGAGAGAGAGAGATCGTAAATCTATTTTAAGAATGACAAAATAGAGATATAACATTCCTCATCTAAATCGTATCTTTAAAGATACACTCTGTCATTATTCTATTCTAACTCTTTCAAAATCTCAAGTGTGGGTAAATGAAGTTATAACATTTGCTTATTGAAATTGTTGTTTCATTTTTATTCTACAAATAAGTTCTTAACAGCAATTCAATATATTATTATATATTCCAAGTATCCTTCATTTAATTCATTATTAATTCTCTATCATTTATTCAATACATTTTATTATAATTATTATTTTAACGCTTTTCAAGATTTGAAAGATAATTCAATATTAAACAATACAATAGTAAAAAAGCAACAAGGTGGTAGGAAATTGAATAGAAATAAGAATATGTATCCTCTCGAAACTCATGGGGTATGATGCTATATCTCATACGTATCACGTAACATAACATTCAGACTAATCACTTATCGTATCAAATTACTGGGCTCGACCCAATTGAAATTTTTATCACATCAGCAAAAACCCTTTGTCTATAGCTTAAGGGGATACAGGGAAAGAGAGAGAGAGAGAGAGAGGAGTCGGTTGAGAAGGATCAACCCTGACGCAGAACCCTTTTAACCCTTTACGAACTGCTGGATGAAATTGATCTTATAAATGTAAACTTGCACACAGTGTCGAACCAAAATATTGATGGATATGAAATTTTCCCATAAGATTGTTCTCTTCTCTTTCAAATAATAAAATATATAATAAAAATATAAGAATAAAAAAAAATGATTTGACTTGTCAGCAAATAAAATAGACGATGGATTTTCGAGCGTACGCATTCTCGCGATAAGATTACAGTGCAACTTTCATAAACTCATTGTTAGTATAGTATATAGACAGGGGCAGATCCGACAATTTTATCAAACTAACAATAAGTAAGTGACTTTGAATTGATAACAAAGCCAGCGCACCCGTAAACTATATAAGCCCTTGCTCTTTCACGAAACGGCAGTGCCATCGAGAAACTTGTGAAATTGTTCAGAGCTCGTTCTCACTTAGGTTAGCCATCTTACTCTCTCACACTGATACACTGGTACACGCACTCTTCCTCTCTCTCTCTCATAACTTGGCTCAGTTTATTGGACGGTTCGTAAAGGTTCCGTTAGCAAAATCACACACACACACACAGTATCAATATCTCCCTTTCTATCTTCCCCAGTGTGGTGTCTCTGTCTGTTGGCCCTTTTGCACTTAACTCATGCTACTAGTTCACGTCGTCGAACGCGTACAAGGAACAAGGATGGGTTGCTTGCTTGCTTGCTTGCTTGCTTGCTTGCGGATCGTTCAGATAACTGCTCGTAATGGAGATAGTTTGAAAGATTTAGGATACCTTCCAACAAGCGTGCAAATGTCTTTTAAGAATAAATGCTAAAAATCTAATGTCTCTTTTTCTTTTCTTTCAAACTAGGTTCCTTCCGTTTTTTTTATCGTGATTCATCGTCAAACATTCTTGGCAATCATCCTGCAACAGCTCAAACGAGAGAATCTTTTATCTTGACAAAACTTACACAAACAAGAATCTCTAGTAAAATATTATTTAAACGTAATCAAATAAAAATATAGACATTTATAATTATTAAAATTGTTTTGCATTCGCTCTAATAACTCTAATTCGTTAATTGTGTTCGAAATATATGTGATTGAATTTCCTATATATATATATATATATATGAACTGAGAGTAAATTTGTTCGGATATTGAAATTGGATTAATTATCGTACTCGCAATCGTTCCGATTTAATCTAATTGAATTGTTAATCGTTATTGAAATATTAGATCAATTAACAAATTGAGAACAAGATATTTAACGAATAAAATATTTAAGAACGTTGCATAGAAATTGTTCTGATGAAGGTAACGCGTTAACATGTGATCCTTGAAAAAAAACCTGATTCCCCGTTCTCGTTTCATCTTCCCCATGAATATCTTATGTTGGATAGAATGTAGTCTTAAGGTCCCCTAACCATGAATGTCGGAAAGCAGGAATTCCTGCAAAGAGAAATGGAAACACTGTGCGAAAGGGACGAACAAGAAAGCGTACGAGAAAGAGAAAGAGAAAGAGAAAGAGAGAGAGAGAGAGAGAGAGAGATAAAGGTACGCAAAACGTTTGTGTATCTTGTTGGAACGTGGCTGACATAAGGGTTTGCCAAATTGAACAAGGGCCTAAGGGCCACCTCTAATTTACGCACTTGCCTAATTCCAGCTGTTTCGTCCTCTTACACTTGTGTTCTATTTCATTCTCAAAGCTTTATCTAAGTTGCATCTACACAAAGATAGAAAGAGAGAGAGATAGGAGAGATAGATGAAAATTCGAGCAAGAATTAACCTAACCTTCTGTCTTTGTACCATCGTTGTAACTATAGTCTTGTTGGTTTCACGACAATCTTACGAACTATCGTCCATTTCATCCCTCTTAAGACAGAATGTTATCTCATCTTCCTTCCTCCCTTTTAGAGATTACCTTAAGATCGTTCGATTATATAATATTACTTGTTATCTATCCAGCTGTACCATTTGCTACAATTGTCTTTCTAATGACTCGCATAATTACAACATTGGTTAACACTTTTATTAGTTTAATATAATCAAAGCTAGAGGGTGTTTGTTCTATTCTATTGGCAACTGTGACGAAAAAGCAAACTGGCGACAGCATTTGTATACATGACATGAGTTCCTTTTAATTTCTTATATGATACCAAGCACCTAGTATTGCAGGCAAATATTACAAAACCAAATATGTACATACATGGGGGAAAATGAAACAAAGGAATACTAATAACGCGTCAAATAGGATTTTCGATAGTATCGATCCGTTTTATCATATCGGTAAAAGAGTATACGTAGTATTACGAGAAATCAATTCGTTGATCAAAACGAAATGCGATTATATAACAGATTGGCAGTTAATCTTATTAGTCGTTGGGTAGAGAGCGAATAAGCGATTCAAATCAAATCGACAGTCGCGAATTGTGAATAATCATTTCTATGAATTCGTTGATGCCAATTGTATGTGTGTAATGTTGAATTAAAACAAAAAAATTATATCAAATAAAATTTAAAAAAAATTAGAAAAATAAAAAAAAGAAGGAAAAGGCGGAGAGAAATAAATATTCGAACGAGAATTACTCGACGAAATCGAAAGAGAATAATAACCGTGTTGTAATACATAAATGCATTTTCCATTCCGTTCAATTTTATATGTTAAGCTTATTCTTTTCCTTTTTTTTTCTTTTTTTTTTTTTGGCTGATTTACAATCAAAATTGATTTAATTCAACAAATCTGTTGGTGAATGTGAAAGTATGCTACGACGGTATTATTTCGATTACAAATGATCGTGTTAAAAAAAAACGACACGAGAGATTCGATTGCAACTTTGCAGTCGAAGAAATGAAATAGAAATTAGTTAGAAGGTGGGAAGGAAGACGTATTATCAATTCAGAAGCTGTCGGAAGTGCAGAGATCTTCGTAGTTCTGTCAGCTCGAAAGCTATTGAAGTCACTCCGATATCAGCTCACGCGAATGTAGCCTAACAGTCGAGCTAATTTCCTGCGCACAGAGATAGCATTGCACTACGCACATTCGATGTGCACATTCGATGTACATACGCCATAGGTGCAATTATTAGACTAGGAAATTCGATGCTATCGGATATCATTAAGATCTCTTTGTATTCCGACATCTAATAGCTAATAATTGTATTCATAAATTTATCATTCAAATTATAATGAACAAAAGGTATTGTTACAAAAACATATAAATTAACAATCATAGGTAAAACAAAACAAAAGAAGAGAAAAAAAGCTCGATGGTTCACCTTTTAAAAGGGAAATTTAATAAAAATCAAGGATCAAAGCAATAGCAGCATCGAATAATGCAGTGAAAAGTTTCAAACAATTCGATCAGAAGCCAATGAATGTAATCGAGCAATCGAGCAATCGAGCAATCGAGCAATCGACATATTTCCAATCGATTACACTCTACTATCATAGTACTTTAATAATTCCTCTATCCCCGGATAGAAAGAATGATGTTCGTTCACAAAGCTTGGTATTAAAATGGATCTCTCTCTCTCTCTCTTTCTCTCTCTCTTCTTCTCCACAAATAAAAAATATCAAAAACAAACTAAAATAAAATAAAGTAATAAAAGAGAAAATAAAAAAGAAAAAATATATAAAAAAATCGAAGAACAAAAAAGAAAAAAAAGAAAAAAAAAGAAAAAAAAAACAATAACCAATTTCATTCTATTGAACATAGTACAAAGTGAACTACTAGTCGGGTATTATTCTATCTGGTTTTCAAACGAATGAACCAAAAAGTGATTCTCCGATCGTCTGTCCAGTTGATCAATTTTAGCTTTGTAACGAAAAATCTAAAAATCGAAAGAGAAAGAGGATACAAATAGAGCGAGAGATGCATCCAATGCAATAGAATGATAAGAATTAACAAGTATAAATGAAATTATTCAAACCTTGCAAGATTCACTTGTAATATTGAAATATCCGGTAAAGCTCAATGTGAATGGAATATTTATAGTCGCAAAAATGTTTCCAACTACTACAGCAAGTGTTAGCAATTACCTACTACTATAGTCGGCCTACTACTATTACCTGACTAGAAATAGAGAAAGAAAGATAAAAAGGAAGATAGCGGGAAAGATGAAAGAAAGATAACGCGCGTTAACCCTGAATCGAGATGATATCTTAAAGCAAAGTAGAAGTTCTAGAGAAGGTATTATAAAAGGAAGCTTAAAAGTACGGAAAGGAAGAAAATGAGCCTGTAACCATACGATGGGAAAAAAGATTGTCATTCTTGGTACGGCAAAGACATAGACCAAGACCATAGAACTAAGCTGGATCGCGTGCGGACTTTTTAATTGCCAACTAGAATTGCAAATGTTCGCGCCTTGTCGCACATTATCTAGTTTCTCTCTTTCTCTCTTTCTCTCATTACTCTCCTCTCCTCTCCTCTCCTTTTCTTTTCACTCTCTTGCTCTCTATTTTTCTACTTTCCTTTCACCAATTTCGTTTTTCGTTAGTTACAACGTACTTTAATACTTTTCTCATTTACATAAAAACACACCAGCGCGCGTTTCCCGTTTCCTGTTTCAAACGTTGCGACATATTCTTTCTTTCTTTCTTTTTCCAACTTCTTTCTTGTCTCCCCCTTTTTTTTGTCTTCTTCTTCTTCTTGTAAAATAAATGAAATAAAGAGAGAAAAAATGATGTTTCCCCGACCACGGTAAAAAAAAACTCGTAATTCCCTGAAATTTGTCTTTGCATTTGCATACGACTAATTCGGGATTAAATAAATATTTATTAAATAAAAGAATAAACACAAAGGTCTCGTTTATTGAAATTTCGACTATTAAATGGCAGAGCTTCGATTATTCGAATTAATTAACAGACAACAAATTTGTTATCGATAATCGACGTACTGTTGTATCGGTAAATATTCGAATGTTTAAATAATATTTGTACAATAAATATAAATAGGAATATTCCTAATAATAGATTAAAATTGTAGCAAACATCCGAGGATATTTATTTATTAATCTCCGACGAAATTCTTAAAACGTATGTGCAGCAGCAGCAGCAGCAACAGCAACAGTATGTGCTTTTGGAAAAATAAAAGCTCTTTCGTGTCTAAACACAATTTTTCTTTCTCTCGCGTGTACTCGTTCTTCTTCTTCTTCCTCTTCTTTATTTATCTTCTCAACAATTTTTATTGTTCTTACGTTATTATTATAATTCTTATTTATATTATACAGTAATAGGGTTTATTACAATGTAAAAAACATAGATATCAATCTAAATATAAAATAGTGAAGCATTATTTATACGTTTGTGTTCGTGGCTGGAATCCATTAGAAAAGAAAATTGAAAGTTGTGAGCGATCGTCGGGGGAGGAGAATAATGTACGTCATCGGGTGTAATGCAGGGTGCAATGCAGGGTGCAATCCAGGGTGCAATATGCAGAGGGTAATGTGTGACTGAGAGTGTAAATTATACGTCGTGCGTCGCGCGCCCCATGCAACGTCGCGTCCCGTTGCGTCCCGTCAGGTCCCGTCGCGTCCCCGTCGCGTCCCCGTCGCGTCCCCGTCGTGTCCCCGTCGCATACCCGTCGCGTCCCGTCGACCGGAACGCACGCGGGAATTCCAAATGGCAGTCGCATCTCACGCGTGATTTGTTACCAACTAAACATCCATCTCTCTAACTCTCCACTTTCTTCAGTATCCTCTTGTTAACGCTTACACCTAATTGCATTTAACTATCAACGATTATACCAATTTTTCTTTTTTCTTTTTTATCAAAGAAATTCCTTTGATTTTTAACATACATTGTAACACGTCACACACATCTTATGGGAAAAAAAAACAAGAGAACAATTTGTAACGATCAAATATCATTGCTATATATATATATATATATATATATATATATATATATATATATATTATACGTAATTTATACATGTGCATTCACATAAGCGTGCATACACGCGTATCAAAAAAAAAAAAAATAGAAAAAAAAAAAGCATCGACCTAGAAAATGTTTACTACCAAATCCCGCTTGAACCCGTTGCGAGAAATGAAGGATAGGAGGCTGGAGGAGGGGGGAATAAAAATAAAAATTGATGCTATTCGACTATAGGATAAAATAATCGGAGGCAAACAAGCATTTTGTCACAGTTACGCGCTCGGTTTGGACGCGCAACGTTAAATCGCGATAAATTTCTATGTTACAGCGTTCCACCAGCGTTCCACCAATGCTCCACCAACGCTCCACGGAATTCTAGGCCGCCAGGTTTTGCGTTCGTGCATATATATATATATGTATATATATTTATTCACGTATATACGCTCGATCGGATCGCAAGGCTAATCTCGAAAACAACAATGACAAAAATAAAACAAGAAATAAAAAAATGCAAGCAATTTTTAACAACCAATAACGTTGATTTACGTTTATTTTCAAATTTTTGGTAAATAAGAAATAACATATTTGTTTAAATATGTATTTCTAAAGATATTGTGTAAATCTCGCATTGGAATGCTACTTGCATGCGTGTGTATGCTCGCGAGTATTGTGCGTTTGTTTAAGATATTGGCTGCACGATGATGCACGTTTCTTCTGTTTAATTAATCATCGCAGATACGAATGTGTATGAGTGCATTACAAGAAGACGTTTTTAATCTTTCGTAGTTGAGAAAATATAGTTGGATGAACTTTAATTTCACTTAAGAATACAAACTCTCGGTAAATCCCTTCTAATGTCAAACGAAATGAGAAATATCGTATTAATTCTCACTTATGGGAACTCGCTAAAATGAAATTCGAGCTTCGCAAATGTTCATGGAAGGAAAAGCAATCACGTTCATTAGGAGTTTCTCTCTCTTAGAGGACCAAAATTTGTCTCGTTAATCAGCATTCCCGAACTTTCGAGACACCTTTCACCTACACGCACGTGTCTTTTACATATTTACATATCTACAAACGTATATATACATGTAAGATTTATTGAATTAAAATAAAAGAAATGTTTATTATAAGAAATACTTAAATATTAAGGTTAAGGATAAAAATCGAAAAAAGTAAGTAATAATAGTTAGAAACCACAGAACACTAGTATAATACTCAATAGTCACACCGAATGAAGAAAACGAAGATCGCCTTCTTCGCCGCGTTTATATATTCATTCACCCCACCAATGGTCCCAATCACTTCCGTCAATCATTCTCGAAATCCCCAGACTATTCTCTCCCGACCGATCAAACAAAAGACTTCTTCCCGATTTCCAGTTCGGGAATATTCGAGAGATTTCGGGGTGCACGCTCGCTTTTCTTTCTTGCTAGACACACACTCATATTCCTACCGCTACACGTACTCACCCTCATCCTCATATCGCTGCGTGCACTCACACTTATATCCATATCGCTACATACTCTTACTACACATCTTTCACATTCATCAATTGTTTTCATGCACACTATACACTCGCACTCACTCTTCGTCTTTCTCTCACCCTTACATACATGTTTAAACATCCTACATCCTACTACATGCTGTCATCCATCATATATACGTCATTTATTTACACACTCTTAAGATTATCGATTACAAAAAAAATGGTCTTCGTGTGTGATCTCTCGGTGCTGCAAGATTAGACCAACTTGACCCTCGACTGCAAACAACCTACTAACGAATTCAACACTAGAATCGCAGCGTACATATTTGGTAGGGGGGGGAGGCATCCTGACGCAACCCTGACGCAACCCATTTATTATTTTTATTTTTTTTGGTTATACGAAAGATGCCACCCTACCAATGTACAACAACACGATAACTAATGGAACTCGAGGTTCAATTGTTTACAAGCCGAGAGCTGGCGGGATTCGAACCCACGATCTTCAGACTTACCGAGAGAACGCTCTACCACTTGAGCCACGAAGACCTGTAATATTATGTAAACAAAATAAATGTATTGAGATACAACTGTGTCAAATAAAAACGATAAATAGAAGAACGGTTAGAAACCTTTAAGGCAGGATTCTGCTTTGTAATTTTTTTTGTCGATTATTCGTAAGTAAATATATTTAAGAATACTCTCTGAAAATTTCAAAACGATCCTAAATGTACTTTTTCGTCCCTCGAATCTACGAAAAAAAGTATTTAAAAAAACTTTAAATGCGTTTTTATCGGAATCACATTTTTAAACCGCGTGTTGTAAAAATCTCCAAAACTAGTTATTCGATTCGTCTGAAATTTTAACCACATAATCTATACACATATATCAACCGGTAGCAGCAGATTTATAAAAAAAATTTTCATTTTAACTATTTTTTTTGACAAGAAATGAGACAAAAAAATGAGATTTTTTTGATAATTTTTTTTCAACTGACGCCATTTTGTTATTTTTGCTTGTAAATGAAAAAATCTGTTACCACCGGTTGCTGTAGTCTTTGTGAACATAAAACTATTCGAGTTTTTCATTTCAGATAATCCGATGTCAAGATTTTTACAATACCGCAAAGGCTAGACTATTTTTAGGCGTTCAGTTCAAGGGCCTTTCCAATGTATATAGAGCGTATAAAATAAATAAAAAAAATTTTTTCATGTACTTTAAGAGTATATTTATGAAGCACAACAAACCCTACATCAATATCTTTCTTAGTTTTCTAATAAAAAATTGACAAAAATACCTATTTTTTCGAGCGACTAAAGTAGAATCCTGCCTTAATGACTCATGAAATCCAAAACATAGCCAACTACAACACGTTATTAACACTTCCACTAGGATTTCAAAATTCATCCGTGTTAACGCCTGTCTGAGAGATATTCTCAGTTAACTCTGGCAACACTAAACAACGAACCAACGAGTTAGCTTAGCTAGCGAGCTTAGCTAGCCAAGTGCAACCAACCAACCAACCAACCAACCGACCAACCAACCAACCAGGCAAATCAGGATAGACCACCAGCCGAACTAGCATGCTTCAATTTGACCTACCGGTTTGAATATTTATAAGCTATTATATATCCTCTCTTTTCTTATTCGGTACTTCGATAAGAAGAGGAACAGAGAGAGAGAGAGAGAGAGAGAGAGAGAGAGATGAGAATCAACCTAAGAAATATCTGGGTTATATTACGTATTAATATTATGTACATTCTAATTCGTATATGTCATTTTTTAGTACTTATGACAATTAATAAAATATTATAAATAGACAAATGTATATTTGAAAGGTATATTAATTAATTAAAAATGAAAATGAAATATTTAAATTATTCCAACTCATTACTCTTTGGCAAAGTTTAAGCCTTAATTTGGCATTGCCTTAAAATTTAAATACTTTAATCTCTTTCAAACTGAACGAGTAAAGAAAAAGAAACGAGAAGAGAAGAGACGAGAAGAGAAGGGAAGGGAAGGGAAGGGAAGAGAAAAGAAAAGAAGGAGAAGGAGGAGTGGAAACTTGTTGCAGGAGTAGCGTGTAAATACGAGGTCTCTCTAACAGTACTTTGCATTCAGCAGACGCCTCGAGGAAGGCTTGCCAGAAATGTGATATCTTCTATGTCTATTATTTGTTCCTTTGCATGTGTATATTTATGTGTATATAATAATAAACTATGCATTTTTGTTTATGCAATTTACAAGCAAGTAAATACAGAAAATGAAAAGATATTCTAAATAAGATAAAAGGACAAATATGAATAAAAAGATAATCGCGTAGTTTTGACATGGAAAGTTTTGGAAGATCAGTTCCATAGAGTAAATCCCAAGAGTGATTTAGAAATCGATCGTGGAAAGTTAGAACCATCTCGCCATTTCCTTTTACAAATCTCTTTCTCTCTGTCTAGCTCTTTAGAAAGCTAAAGGGTAGGACGATGACAGGAAACGACGTAAAACCCCAAAGGATCCATAAGAGAGAGAGACTACGCTTGGTAGATCGAGTCTCAAGCGAGTCACGATTTCGGTCCTCGAATATTAGTGCCGCTTGCAAACGGACTCGTTGATCATCCAGCACACGTTACCACCCACCGACACACGTCGAATAGTAGGTGTCCATTGGTGAATGCTTACGAAAGCTCACTCCTACGAAGCACAAAGATACCCTATATATGAGCTACATTAGAAGCTACGAGGATAGGAAAATGTAGTTAGAAAGAGAAGAGAAAATAGAAAGTGACAGAGATGATTTCACTGAATTGCGATTTGATCGAGAACGACTATTCCCACCTGGGAATAGGAATTCTAGGCGAATTCCAGTTACGACCACGATGATTTTCAAACCGAAATTCGTCTCCTCATACGAGGATCTTGTATATCCTGGAACAAGAACAAAATTGCTCCGTTTTAAATGAAACTTCTCGACTTGTATGACATTAAATTGTCTATCTTTTACTTGACTTTAAAGTTAATTACTGGATATAATATTTGAAATAAGGAAGATAGATTTTTGTAAGGATCACTAAACACAAAAACGAATTGAAACGTTCGAACGTGCTAACCGTATCGGTTACAATCGAACATTGTCAGCTGTTTCTATTCGTCCATTAAACTACCCTCTTTCAAAGATATCGACGAAAAGGGAATAGGAAGAGAAAAGTAAAAAAGGGAAGGAAAATCGAAAAGACTTGAAGTAATACGAGCCGGATCTCAAGAGTCCATCGAGAGGAAAGGTTTGATAATCGTAGAGATATTTAACGAAATCTTATCCCCTATTCTTTACTATACAGAGAGTCTCGATTATTTTCTGTAACATCTTATGGGATAGTCAATTATTATCAGTGTAAAAACTTTCGAAACGGTTTAAATTTGAATTTCAGAAGTTTATTTGTAGGGTGGTTGATCCGTTTGAAATGAAAAAGGAAAAACATTGATCTCTCATTCCTTCTCATCTTTCTGTAACCTTCAACCTTTTCACTTTCATAAGCGTAGATTCCCCCTAGGACGAAAGAAAGGAACATCAAAGGAACTGTCACTGCTCGAGCGAGTTCATATAATTTGCTTTTCGCATCGACGAATCTCAATACTATCGGAAATCTCCGGTATTTCTCTATCTATCTATCTATCCATCTATCCATCTATCCATCGACGATAATGGCGCCGGATCCACAAAGAACACCGAAATTAGTTTCCAACGAGGATTCCATTCACCCTATCTACTACATTGAAAGCTCCAAGAAAAAGACCGGAAGTCGAGAGATCGTTCAATGATTGTCTTTCTCTTTCCTCCCTTCTCTTTTCTCTGTTCTCTTTTCTCTTTTGACGTTTATGAAAATCGTCATTGAGGAGTCGCGACGTCGATTCGATTACCTTCCCTCCTACTGCGAGAAGAACTTGTACTCTTCGGGAAGAATGAACGAATCCAAAGGAATACGGCAAAATCGACGACGCATTTTACTCGAAAATAAAAAAAATGAAAGAAGGAAAGAGAGAGAGAGAGAGAGAGAGAAAGAGTTTCTATTATAGAGAGAAGAGTCGATAGTGACTCCAAACTGAAAAGTAAAATCTAATCTAGAAAACTGATAACGAATATCTTTTGGATTTTTATCGAATTTCGATTCTCCGAATAGAAAATAGAAGAGAAAGTAGTCCTTTTTAAATCGCATTACTTTTTACTATTATTCTTATTGTTATTCAATTCCCCTTTTTACCTCGCTTGATTTATTTTTTGACCAACTTTTGTGAAAACTTCAAAAAGAAACGTCTAGCGAAAAAAAAAGTATATTAAATTATTATTTAATCTAGACAAATCGTATTTCCATGTTTCCCCAGTTATTTCCAAAAAAAAGGGATTTCCTAGCCTGTCCCCCTGTAATTCGTAATTTCAAACTCAACGGGAATCAACAAGCAATCTCCAGAGGAATAAACATGGCTTCTACCGAGCGATAGGAGGGGAGAAAAAACAAGAATAGCAAAGCAAAGCAAAGCAAAGCCAGCGAAAAAAATGTATATAAGGGAAGCTCGCTTATTGGCTGATGGCAAAATGAGAGCGGAGAGCAGCGGGGGAGGGTGATTTAAGAGCCGATTTACAAATTAAGCACGTGACGCGAGAGAAACTCTGCTCGGTCGCATGCTGACGGCATAACCTAATATTTATACAATTAAGCCGATGGATAGATGGGTGGGGGTGAACGGGGGTGAACGGGGGTGAACGGGGCGCACAGAGATAGATATACATATAGATAGAGACGAGGGAGGTTGCAAAGTGGGGCGAGGAAACTTCGTTACGCCAATCGGAGCGTGAAACCGTTGGGTTGCTGTTTAGCCCTCTGCTACCGGCAAAATGTTACCCTTAGTCCTTTGCTCCCGAAAATCCGGGGGAGAATGACGACGGGGAAAGAGAGGCGAACCTTGGTTTAACCTCTCCCTATCGTAGGATAGACGGCGAATCAACGTACGTTTCGTTTTTCCCACCAGAGGGGATCTTTAGGGCCACCCTTTTGCGAGCAAACGGCACGGCGCAACCCTGACGCCACTGCCGATGTGTTTAGTAAAACGCGGACAACTCCCAAAATGGCGTATCACCAGGTTACTCACACCGTTCTGAAAATAATACTCTTCTGATATTTTATTTATAGCTTTTGACCGATACCCTTTTAGAAACAATCAAACATTGATTGCAATCGTCTGTGTTACATTTCTATAAGATTTGAATAAACACAATTATTTATTCAAATCATTTCGGAATAGACGAATTTGTTTCTTCAAATGTTCGAAAATTGTCAGAAAATAATCAGCTATTAAAATCTTTTCAGGATTATTAAATTAATATCGTCTGGAGTGAACTCCCGTAATCGTTTAAAGTTACTTATTATAATACATTTATTATGGTATACCAGCCCTTCGGTTTGACCTTTAAGAGGCCACTAATTTCAATGGTAACGGGCAACTAATTCACGCTCGTGAAAGTGCAACACACAAGGGTGTGTCTACGATATAATAACACGGCTAGTCGAGCGGTGAAACAGGTGGGTGGAGTCGTTGCTCTATTCAAAAGCCACCACTTTCATCCTCGTCCTTGACTCTCATCCCTCTGCCTAACCTTTCTCCTTCCCCTTCTTTTCTAACCGCCTGTCTCTTTCCATCGTACGCGTGTTCATAACACCCCCACCAGTATATATCATCCACCATTCATCTTCACAAATTTTTTTTACCTCGAACAGGTGTCAATGAATCTAACGAGTATAGACGAGCATAGACGAATGAACGTGCTATGATCTATCGATCTGATTTTTATTTGAGAAAGATATGAATTTTTTTGTAACCGTGCGATATTAATGACAAGGATTGCGACAAAAAAATCGAATTAGTTGATCTACAATTATTATCGTATTACTTTCAACTAAAGTTCAATCTAATATCAAAGGAAAAATAATAGGTGTGTAGCCCTTTTCTTAGCAACCCTCCCTTCCTCCCTCTCTCTCTCCCTCCCTGAATGTAACCTAAAGCAACATATAAGAAAAGTTTCTCAGTTAGAAGCGATTTACATAATAGATGTGCACGTGTCATGTCAAGGGAGTACTAATCGTACTATAAGTATCCCCCTTTCCTCGCTCTCCACCCTCCTCCAACTCCCGTTTAGATATACAACATTTTATGTATACATATGTATACGGTACACGTTTCAACTAAGTTAGAAACGGAACTTTGTTAGATTGTAAATTCAAAAGTACACACGCATAGCATACACTAACAATAAATATTGTAATAATAATAATCAAAGGATGCAACAACCTCAATTTTTGCCAATGCTTAGTAGTTCTACTATTGTTCATATTTAGAGACTGCAATTTGAATATTTTACTAAAAGCTCGTGTACCATTTTCGCGAAAAATGAATCATTGATAATAAGAGTAATAATCATTCTGTTAATGATAATGATGATGAGGATGATGATGATCAGGTATTGCAAACGATTAACGTTGAAATCGTTTTATCAAATGAAAACTTTCAATGAATAATATATCATTGTTGGACACTTCTCTACCAAGCTTCATTAAGATTAATATTATTCGTTTTATTATTGTTATATTAATCATTTGGGATTCAGGTATTATATATAAATAACGATTAATTTATCGGTGAACGATAATATTTAGGGAGTGATAAATTATCCTTAAATAATACCAACTTGTTTCCGGTGTTCGGTGATATCGTTGGGGGATCGCTCGATATCGCTCGATGTATACAATAATCGATGTCAAATAATATACGACTGTAGGAGTCCACTCTCGTTAGTTATTTTACATACGCTTTGTTTACTTGCTAATCGATAATATAGTTTATCCAAGTCGATATGTGTTTATCGAAGATATTGATACGATTAGAGGAATACATTTCTATGAACACTTGTTCATTTTCATATTAGAAAGATATTGAATATTATAAATGTTTGAAAGAAAGTAAGATTTAAAATAACATTGAAAAATTGGCTAGAAATAAAATGTGTATAATAAAAAGAACGAATGAATGAAATCAAACGCGAAAAGAGAACAAAATTGTTAAATCCGGCATATAAAACCGTAGAAACTCGACGAGTCTACACCATTCGTCGAACAATAAAATCGATTTCAACTGGAACGTGGAAAAGGAGAAAGCTCAGTGGCTCTGGATAAGCTATTAAAACCTATTCTACAAAAGAAAGAACAAAAGAGAGGGAGAGAAGAAGGAGGGCTTGTAAAATCAAAGTTCAGTAGTTCTCACTCTTCTAACTTAAAATATCTCGAAAAGTAAAAGACGTTTAGCTAACTTCTAACTTTCCAAACTTACTTCTAAGCTTTTCCTTTGATCTTACAAATTGTACCGAGCAATGTGAACACTAGTAATGTCTTGAGAACCATTTTCCCGAAATTTTCATTTAACAAGAATTTACAAGTGAAATTATCTGTCAAATTAAATGGAAAATCTATATTTTGTTAATTGTTATATTTTATTTGTACCTTTTGTCGTCTTATTTCGGTAAACTCTGTTAGTGCATTCTTCCATCCATAACTCTCTGCTAAAGTCGTTCGTAACACGTGCGAAATATTAAGCCGACGAAAGAAACGAGCTTGCGTTCAACGCTTATCTCGAATCTCCTTTTCTTCCTTTACGATGGGTTACGAAAGAAAAAGAAAAGAAAAACAAACAAGAAATAACACAAAATAAAGGGTTGGAGAAATCGTATGCGAATAACGAGGGCCTATCGAAATATTTCACGAGTCTGGCCAAGCCAATTATGGGAGCTACGCAAACATTCATACACTGTCTGGAATCCATTAATAAGACGAAAGGGTGTGCGAGAAGAGGAGAGGAAGGAGGAAAGAGAAGCCTCCATATAGGCCACTTTGTATGCACGTAGTAAACGCGTATACTTGGCTGTTCATGACTTTAATGTTCGTCATTTGTTACAACTAGGTCATTTTTTACCGATGCATTGCCTTTTTTCAAAACGTTATAAAATATAAGTTAATGTTACGTATGTAAGAAAAAGAATGATAATAAAAAAGAAACATTCGGCAAAGTTTGAATTTGCTCTTGTTATCGGTAGTCTACATCTGGAGTGCATCCAAAGGCGGATCTAGCGAATATCAATTTTCTCTTAACGCAGGGGGAGGCAGGGGGGCAGGGTGGTATATATCGGCGACCACAGCTATTTCACTGAGAGATATAACATCTGTGCCACCACCACTTACTATCCGATCGATTACGTGGCTTCGATATACAAACATTATTTATCTTTATCCATTTTTTATTTGTATTATCTCGTTGTAAAAGTCTTTGAGAACCACTGGCCTATATAATGTTTTCTAACTAGAGTTTATCCAAGTTGAACATTTGACATGCCACAGGAAGATACAGATTATCTGAGAGAGAGAATATTCCTCATAACTAAAATGTTTCTTGCCTGGCCTGTACAAGAATCTTACTACGCTATATTGTAAGATTCACCTACCGCGGTGACTGCTTACGGGCATAAATTTGTACTAAAACGAGCGTAAAGGAAAATAATCCGACGGAGAGGCTCCTTTTCTCTGATAACACAAGAGAGGCAACCCCGAATTGCGTGGAGAAACAAGGATAGAGAGAGAGAGGGAGAGAGAGAAATGGAACGCAGTATGTTCCTTCCGTTTAGCAGGTGTTTCGCATTTACCGCAAACCTTCTCACCATTCACTTTGAACCCATTGCATTTAGTCACAAAGTCACGACATACAAGCACATATGATTCTCCTCGAAAATCTTCCTAATATTTATAGCATATATATACATTTCTATATGTAGAAAAGGAAATTGAAAAAAAAAAAAAACATCCAAAATTTGGTTCATTTCATGAATTGAAACTAACCGCGAAATAATTCCAATTTATTCATCGAACAATTTTTAATTGAAATTAAAAAAGGAAACATTAATTAATACGCCAAGCAATCACAAAAAAATTGACATTTAAATTAAATTTATATTTAATATATGAATCTATGTTAAGGCTTCTCAATTAATTCAAGCTAAATATTTTATATGAAAAATGAAGAGAAATCCATTGAAATAATATACAAATTGCTCATACATATTTCTCAATCGAATATAATGAAAAAATGCAAGAATCAAACGTCATGACTTTTCCTTTCGCACGTCAGAACGTATACCCGTTAATCCATTCGCTCCAAGCAAGCAACCAACCAACCAACCAACCAACCAACCAACCAACCAACCCAACACCTTGTCAAGTTTCTTATTCTCTTTGGGTAGGTGCAAGCTCGAGCAAATTTAACGAGCAATAACGCCTACTCTATAACGTCGTTCTTTCTCTCTTTCCTTTTCTCACCTCGCCAAAAGGGAATAGAAAGTTCTAGCGAAGTCATCGTGAGCTGACTCGTAGAAAAAATTAGTTAAAGGGTGTACCAAGGTATAACTACGATGGTATATTACATCGGAGAAAAACTTTCTTTCCAAAAATATCAACAACAATTGTTGCAATAGGAAAAAAACTGCATTACCCAGTGCATCACTCAATGCACCAGTCATCAGTGCACCAGCTAAAAATCGAAGAGAACGACGATCTCGTCGAGTGAGACGTGCACACTGCTATTACCCTCGTTCAAATGCCTGACTGACTAAGAAGAAAGTGCAAGGGAGAGAGAGAGAGAGAGAGAGAGAGAGAGAGAGAGAGAGGGAAAAGATCGATCGTTTTCTCTCATCCTTCTTCTCTCCCTTTTACCTTTTCTTACCACGATTCTATGATAATTTCGTGTTGGAAGGTGCGATTCGCGACGCGCTAAAACGACCTGAGATTACAATCTTTCTTTCTTTTTTTTTCCCCCTCCCTATTTTCTGCTTTAGCTTTTACTATTTTTTTTTTTTTTAGTTAACGATATGCAACGAACATTTTTCTTCTTCCATGTGTTGTGCTGGGTTGCTCGATGTTTTTTCTACTTTTTCGTCGTTCCCATTTTATTATTCGTTTCTCTTTTCCTTTTTTTTTTTTTTTTCTAACTATCTATCTATTCCTGCATTTATTTATATATGCATTTCTCTCTGTATTTTTTTTTCCTTTCGCTCTCTCTCTCTCATTCCTGTTACTGTTTATCCATTTTCTTTTTTATCCTATATATTTCTTTTCTATTCCTTTATTTGTATTTTCGAAAGTAACAAAAAAAAAAATACATTCGACGACAATGCATGGCATATAATCTTTTATTTTCAAAATGCAACAACGCTGCGAAAAATTGTATTTCTATTTTGTTCGTCTCCTCTTTTTAATATTCTTTCTCTGAAAAGTTTCAAACTATCGTGTGTAAAATTACATTTTGTATGTTCATCAAAAGATTAATTAAATGTACAATCTATTGTTTGTTTGTTATTTTTTTTTATTTGCAAAACACTTAGAAAAGAAGAAAATGAGATGAAATAAAGAATAGGATGGTATATAGAAAATGTCGGAGAAAATTGTTGGTCAAAACGAGTCTCGATTATCTGTGAGAAAATCGGTTCCGCGAATGCGGGTAAACCGGTGTTAATAAATCGTCGTCTTTTTAGACGAACGTTTCGTCCAACCAATCGTTCCCCACTCTTTTCTATCCTGCCAAGCAGATAGTTCTTATATGTTCTTTTCTGAATGGATGCCACACCATGGTATTCGATGTGGACGGAGATGAATCCGTCGACCCTTGAACGATTAATCACCGTCCAAAGAAGGACTCTCTCACTCGTTTCAACCGGTAGATCAATCGGCAGATTAATTACTCGATGAATAGACCCTACCTACCCTCACGACTGATATTTCTCTTCTTCTTCTCTTCTCCTTTTTATCTTTATTATCTTAATCCTGTTTTTCTCAACACTTTTAACCGTTTTTACTGTAAAAACATGATCTTTTAGCCAAAAGAGAGTGTGATATCGCTTGCTACTAGCTCGTACCTACCTACCTACCTACCTACCTACCTATCATGTATTATTACATGAAACATTAGCAACTTGAATTATGTTTTATCCGTCATTCTGTTTGTTTTTCCTCTTTCCCTTTTATATTCGTAGTATCATTTTCTTCCTATTTTCAACATCTTTCTCCTCTGTCTATTTGTTCATTCGTTCGTTCATACGTTCGTTTGTGTATATTCTTTGTTTTAGTCTGCCGCTGTTGGCTTGTGTATTAGGTGTATCTATATAGGTACACCTACACACATATCTCTATGCTCTATCTCGTATGGTAGAGGAGAGAATTGTCTAGCATTCTCGGCCGAGTTTCGTCGAGCACGCATCTAATCGTCACGCTGGGAAATTACAGCGAAATTTCCAGCGTCGTCGCCCGTAATTTACGCGAGCGTGGTTGTACGCGACATTCCGGCCTCCAGTGGCACGTATCGTCTATTGCGTGTCATACGAGAAGGGTTCGTTGATCCGTATAGATTCGTGCGGAGGGGCACGAGGTGAAAAGGGAAAGGAAACTCCAGCCCTTCCTACACAGATCTCCTCGCTACATATTAACATCTTCCAATTGTCAAACCATTTCAAAATGAAAAATCATATTCAGCTTGGATAATTGTTATCAAAGATGGTTATGAGCACTTGTCGAGATTAAAGGAAGATGATAGCATAGGTGATATCATTGGCGCATGCGATAAATCAGGGGCGCATCGAGCCCACCGCGAACGTAATTACGCAAAAGTTAATTACGTGCCGCTCGTACTCACGACTAACAAACACGAACTACGAAGACATATATATAGCAACACTTTAGGGGTATAGTAATACCTTTACCACTATACTTGTCCCCTTCGCTAATTTTGCGGTTTACTCGGCCAATGGATTCTCAGAAACTATTAATAAAAACGATTGAAAAATATATACACCAAATAATTAACGTAAACTTCGTTTATCACTTTTCAAGAAGATTCACAAGAAAATTCAAGTGAACATTAAATATAGCTTTACAAGACGAAATACTAATGGTGGACAAAATGGAGATAAATTATTTCTCTCTCTCTCTCTCTCTCTCTCTTTAAAGCATCATCATCTGTCGCGGTCCAATAAAAAAGGCGCGCGTCCTTTTTTTTAAAAACCCAAAAGTCCAACTTTTTCACCGAAAGCCTTGATTAGCCTTGCTCAACTCAAAAGATATGAGCAAAAAAATAATCGCAAAAAATTATCCCGAGTTATCTTTCCTCTCTCTCTCTCTCTCTCTCTCTCTCTCTTATTTTTTTTTTCATCCTTTCGACACGGCTTGCTCTACCCCTAATTAACACGACGTTCTCGTAAAATTCAGACGATTCTACGAGCGTTCAGGAAAAGTGCAAATATCGTCTGGTCGTCCTGCCGTAATTTCGATTTGCCATGGCAAAAGTTTTTCGAGCTTCGAGAGAGAGAGAGAGAGAAGGGGCAGAGAGGGGGCGGGGGCAGAGAGGAGGGTAGTAGTTGCGTTGATCAGGTATCACGATTTATCGCTAGTTTCAACAATCTAATTTCATATTCGTGAAACTCGTTTGACTGCTTATTTTAGTTCTCTCTTTCTCGGTACTCTCGGACGAGTCGAGAAAGTTTTCCTGGAAAGGGGGCTGGAAAGGGACTTGAAAAGTGCTCCTAAAAGAGGGGGTTGGTCCGTACGTAGTTGTGCGAATTCGATAACGATTTTTATAACCTAAACGAATTAATATTTTTCCTTCCATTTTTATCGATAATTTCTATGAAAACTTTTGCAACAATAAGTATTCAAATGATGTCTATCCTAATATCATTGAGATATGAAGAAAATATGAAGGAAAAGTTAGTTCGTTTCGTTTCGTTTCGTTTCAATCTATCAAACGATAAAATTAGGTAGATATTTTTTTTCTACGAATATAAATGTTTCCCCACTAAAAGACTAACGACGTAAATTTAACATTTCAGATACGCAAAATGTTCTCTCGGTCTTTCTCTCACATTTTCATCGTGAAAAAGAAGTAAAATGTATCGTACAAAGTGTTACTACTTTGTCTACTGATTTAATCTATTTATATGGATGGAGCAAGGGTGCAATGTGCATATATGTAAATGCGGTAGAAAGGCATTTTATCAATCATCTTTCTAACCCAACACTAAGAATAAGAAAATGCGAAAGAAATCTTGCTCGGACGTTTTTATCGATTTCGCTTTCGAAAGGACGACGTACGAGGAGGAGGAGGAGGAGGAGGAGGAGGAGAAGGAGTAGGTTCCTTTATGAAAGCAAACAAACGCTTCTACATGATGCATTGAAAGGGCCTCCTCGTGCTAGCATAAATATCTTGTCGAGGCGAGAAAGAAGGAAGAACAACAAAAAATCTACATTGCAACTAAGAATATAGAATGACGTTTTAATCCGTTTAAAATACTTTAACGATTTTCATAATAGTGCTAGCTGGTAAAAACTATGTTAATACTTGAACAAGGTATTATTTGAGTTGGAAAACGATGAAGGATCGAATAAGAAATCGGGAGATATGTCTTAGGTCTTTCTATGTCATCGGGTTTTATCCGAGCGTTAGAAATGAACGTTCACGCTTCGCCAAGCAAATATCTTCCTTTCTTTTATTATTTCATTTTGTTGTTGTTGTTGTTGTTGTTGTTTCAACGCATTAAAAATAAAAAAGAATACTACAAAAACATTTATAACGTCGTGAATTTTCGATAAAATCCTGGCATACATGTTGGGGAAAGTAAAACACACGAGAGATGTAACTTGAAAGGATTAGATCGGTAAAACTGAGCGAACATGATCCGGATAAAAACTCGCATATATATATATATATATGTTATAACATCTGTTAAAACTTTTCAAAGCTCGCAAAGATCCCTAAGATTCAAATATCAAAGTCCGTCGATCAATGAAAACTTTGTACATGTTTGTTCTTTCTCCTTTGTTCTTTTTGAACGTAATTGAAGCTTTGACCTGAAAAAGAGTAGCTAAAACTCATCCCAGGGCGAATCGTCGATCGCGACCGCCACGACTAGTAGTAATTGCGGATCTACGAGATAATACCTACATATTGCTAGATCGTTTGTGCATGTCCTTTGAACAGACCCTTTATACATAATACATACGTATGTAGATTTGCAGAAATAGAAAGGCAGAAACAGAGAGGATGGAAATTGAACAGAGGAGAGAACATTGAGAGAGAGAGAGAAAAATCAATGAAAATTGAAAGAGAAGAAGGTGTGAGTGTGGGTGTAGGTGTAGGTGAAGGTGTAGGAGAATGAGATAGCAAATGGAATGAAGCGCGTCGTGTTTGGTCATGGTGTCTAAACGAGCATCGATTGCTTCCTCTGAAGATAAGAATCCTATAACCACACACCGTGATAACGATATTTCGAGTCTATTCTTATCGGTAATGGTAGGAAGATAATGTCAAGCAGCTAGATCGATTATCATGGCTATTTATGAGCTACCACTTCCAATTGGATATTAGAAGTTATGGGATGTACGAACGAGATTGAAGGAAAATTATGATCGAACGCAATAGTCCTATCAAATTGAATTTCTAAGAAAAGTTAACGAATAGATTACAGTGAAAAGTATGATTTTAACAAAGCTTCTTTCTCTCTTTATAGCATCGTTTAGGTATAGCATCGAAAGTTTGGTCATTGAAAAATGCTTGCGATCGATGAGCGTGCAAATATCCCAAACACCCTCACACTCCCTCCTTCTCGTCTTCCATCTGCAAACGTTGAAAGTATTTTAGGTATTTTTCAACAATTTTCAGGTACTATTCCCAATTTGAAAAACATTTTGACCGCGTTTTCATTTAGCCGTCGTATCGGATCGTATCGTATCGTATCGAAAACGATTCGTGTACAAACTCCCGCAGAGGATAGTAGAGACCGGTAACCAAACTATATACAGAAGCTCGTACGATAATTGAACGTGGGGTAGAAAATTGACTCGCGGTTCTGCCATGTACGAATGCAAAAGGTATTTTAGCTTTTATTAAACCATTAACACTGTAGCTTTCGTTTTTGAACGAAGGACGATCGTTATAAATGGTAGAAATAAACTTCATTCGTGTCTGCGTAGTAACACCTTGTACTCTATTGGAACATTATCGACTACATGTTATTATTGATATACGTTTATGCACAAAATAGTATTTTAAATGTGATCAATAAAATAACAAGGTATAACGTTAGTGTTACTCATTTATTTGGCATTATCGAAAGACGTCTAACAAACAAATTACACTTTCATAGCACCCAGAAATCCCCACCTAGAGCTCTAATCTCTTCGCCATTTTTCAACTTGTTCCTCAGTTTTCCTCGAAACACGAGTACAAATCGATCTTCTTACATAATTCAAGGCAAAAAAAAAAGGAAAAGGCAAGGAAAAAAGAATGCAAGATAGATAATGCTTGCATGGGGCGTAGCCGTGCTAAAACACGTACTTTCCATGTTGAAAAATTAACGCGACTACTCGTCGCCCTTTTATTTCCTTTCCAGCCCTATTTTCTTTTTCTTCTACCCTGGAACAGAAGATAATGTCGATGACACGACGACGACGACGACGACGACGACGAAGTGAAAACGCGAAACGCAAGTAGCCATTTGGCGATCACGCGAGCTTCCTATGATAAAATGCACAATAGTATGTGAGAGGTGTGCAAGCCCTCGGAGGGTTGAAGGGTATTCTTGAGGTGTTGAGAGAGCTCAATGGGAGGGGAGCACGAGGGAAACAGATACTACTAGGGGTAGTTTCTTCTTCTTTCTTCCCCTCTTTTCCTTCCTTCTGTTCGTTCTTTCACTTGACTAGCTTTTTCCTCGCACCGTGGTTAGACGAGAAACTTTTCGAATGACGATTTTCTGGCGCCGCTCAGTCGCCCATGTTCCACGTCGAGAGAGAATCAAGCTTTACGAGTGACTATCTCTTTCACTTCCTACTTTTTTATTCAACACCGTTTTTGTTATTTTCTTTTTCTTCACTCTTTCCAATGTTTAAATGATTTCTAATTGAAAAGATAGATCAAATGAAGCATGATCTATAATAATCGATCGATATATTTCGTTTACCGTATATAAACGTTCTCGTACTTCGTTAGCACGTTTACTGTAATCATTCGATCGTGATTAACTATGGGAGATTGAATTTTCAAGTTTAATATGCTTCTCTTTGCACTGTAAACAACTTTGATTGTGATAAAAATCATTTAGCTAACAATATTATATTATATCATTTGATTGATATTTAATAAGACATATATATATATATATATATATATATATACTATAATATAATAAATGAATATAATTTCGATCGAGAGAATGGATATTGGAAATCTAATCAATAAGATGTTTCGATAAGAATGTCGATATTTTGGGATATTAGAAAAACGGTGAGAAAAGAAAGATCACGGATGTGAAGCACGTCTAGTCAAGAAGCTATTTTATCTCGGGAAAATGACGAGGCAGCTTATTCTCGTTAAATCGAAGGAGGAGCTGTACTAGATCGGATATTTTATCCGCCTTTCCTAACCATCTAGGAGATCTATCGATCCATTGGCACTCTCATTTTCGACAGGACGATATCAACCATCTCCGATATCCTTCCTAGAACTATTCTTGTTAAACTTTAAACTCAACTTATGGTTACAAATGTAATTTTCCATGTATATCTATCGTTTTATTAAACTACTAATATTTCCATGTACAAGTTCCTTTCTTTCTATCCAATAATTACAAAATGACAATTTTGTAATTCCAATGAAAAAATTAATATTTTTCTTGTTAAAAGTCATTAGAATTTTCCTATCAATTTAATACACTCTCCTATCGTGCTATCAATTTTCCGAATTATAATACAAATGATAAGTTTCGCGTTAGAGATAATTGCGAGAGATAATCGAGTATCGAATACCATATATCGATATTTTATCAAATTGCTACTAGTTTCTACTTCTATCCAATGTATAATAATTGGAGATAAATTAGACTTGGTTGTGGATAACGTAATTGGCTAATTATAAATGCAGTTATTCTGCAATGTGTATAAACATATAGTGGACTTTAGAAAAAATGACAACACAAGTCTAGTTTATAAATTAATAATAAATGAGCTTAAGTGTGTTAATAATATGAGCTGTGAGGACACCCACGTATTCTTCATTAACCACTTGTCCGACGTGCATACCCGTATATGTTCATACGTCAAATTGAAAATGATCTAACTTTGTCACAACCCGCATACAAATAAATGTCTACAAATAAAAGAAGTGTTCGTTTAAAATACCTTTTGAAAAAAGGAAAAAAAAACGAATGTAATATTTAAATAAATCTAATCGTTATAAATAATGGAATTCGTTGTATTAATTATCGATCGGATAGGTCAAGAAAAACGGGGTTGTATCAGGGAAAGGGTAAAAATTAGGGCGGTAGCCCATAACAGTAACGTTAACTTAACTTCCGGAAATTAAATCTAACCTACTCGTTTCTATTAAATCATTCTTTCCCTCTTTGTTCTCGTATTAACGGAGAATTACAAGTTTCATTTCCATTGATCACGCGAAAATCGACACGTAATTGTTGTTCTTAATCTTCATTTCTACCATAGAATTAAGATTTCTTAACGATTCTTCTTGAAGAAAATTATATGTGGGTTGAAGAATGAATGGCCGGCCGGCCGTGTAGGTGTGTGCGAGTATTTTATTATAGAATTTTTGTTCCTCGATTAAAATTACAATTACCTCTTGTATGTAGTAATAGTTAAGAACTTTTACGATTACGTTTATTTGATAATAATAAAAAAAATACAAAATAAATTATGTTGAATAATTTATCGATCTGTAGAATATTCGAAGATGGACATCTTGTCCTTGTTAGCAGGTTAATCGAATGGAAACAATAATTCATGTTGATCGAATGATCGGTAAGGTTCTACCCAGACTGAGATAGCGTCTCGAATGCTGATATGGTCCACTAATTACGAGCATGACACGTGATATCATAATTGATGTCGAACAGTTCGCAATTAGTGTTGCGAAGCACTACCCAATATTCTCTTCTATCTTTAAGGGTGTCACATTTGTTTGGAGTTATGTTCGAGAACTTGCTACAAATATTATTCAATCCTTAGTTTAAATAATGTAATATCGACATTTATTTGTGTGAATTTTCTTTTTAATAATAATACTCATATCTAATGTTATTTCTACTCGTGAAATAGTTGAAAAGTATTCGTGGTATTTGGTGAAATTCATTGAAATCTATTCCTAACGTTTTACATGCTCTTTTCAATGGGAATATCGACGACCTTTAAGTGCTCTTTGCAAACTAGACAACTCATCGATGTTGTATGGGCTACCACTTGGAACGAGACAATGTTTCGAGTACCATCGTACGACCATTAAGAACCTTTTTCCAATTTCAAATCTACTTTTTACTGTCTTTTCAAGACAAACTATTAATAAACAAAAACATTGAAATTTGTATTTTGTATTTTTTTGAATATGCGTTGACCTTTCGCGCTATTCTATTTGCGTGTAATTTCATTCCCTAAATTGTTCGCCAAAAATAATGTTAACAAACATGAAATAAACAATAAAATTGGACCTTTAAAAAAATGTAACAAATGTACAATTTCCCCTAAGGGAAAATGAAATTCTATTTGTTTGTGCATAGAAGGAAAGAAAAATCATGGTTGAAATTCATAAAACAACGTAATCTTCGAATGAAACCATGTGGAAAACTAAAAGATCGACGTTATTGTCGTACGGACGAATGCACGCAAAACTCCCTCATCTTGGTCTTCTTTTTTCCTTCTGAAAATATTCAACTTTTCGTTGAACACGAAGAGGAAATGATGTTCGTCCTTTACGTTCGCCAATGAGAATTGGCGAAGCAACTGGATCAAGAGAAAAAAAAAGACAGATAGAAGGAGATGGAACTCTTGTGATCTCATCAGTTGGAAGAACTCTATTGAGAAGATCCTTTCCAATTAAAATTGAACGACTTTCAGGATCTATTTCTCTTTTGGATTTCCTATCAAAAACATTTTCGAGGATCTTTCGAGCACGTTTTCAAATATTTCGATTTTAATGATCTGCATTTCGATGAAATCTGTGTAAATACCGACGATCTATTTTAAATACTAATCAAATATGGTAAATAGTATGCAATTTTAATTTCACGAGATTTAATTCATACAAAATTGGAACTTCAACGGGCGTGAATATATCAAAAATATCAAAGTCAAGAATAAAAGTATAAAAAAAAAGGAAAAAGTGAGAGAGAAAAAGAAAAATATATAAAGTAGAACAAGCAACGTGACTTATCAAGCCAAATATGCGAATGAATTTTTTATTAAAAGCTCATATTTTTCATTTCCATATACATATGCATATATGTAAGTACTACTAGTTTTAAATATACAAGAATACCTCTATATATATATATATATATATATATATATATATATGCATAATGCACACCTACGAGAGATTTTAAGTTTACGAGATTTAATTTACACACAAAGTTCGAACTCCAACACCCATGAATATATAAATATAATAATTTCGGTGAAAAATAAAAAGTGAGAAAAAGAAATATATACAGAAGGTGTCGGAAAAGATTAAAATCAAACTTATGGCACGTGTTAAGTGTCAAAAAATTTCAGTACAAAAATTCGAAAACGTTCAAACGCTTGATAAAAATTTTTCTCGACTTTTTCGAGCACCTTATATATGAATGGTATAGAATATCGAGTCACGTGACCTATCAGTAACCCTCCGCCTTCTTTACTCTTCAAAAAGGACAATTCGTCGACAGTTAACACGGCAAAGACATTAAGCAATCCCAAAAATCATTCCACTCCCACACACACACATCCGTGTACCCCCTTTTTCCGAACGTCATAAAAGTACCAGCAATAGCAATCGACCCCGGACGCGACCCTTTTCTCTTCTCGGACCATTAAGAAAAGAGAAAAGGGATGCCGCGAGCAAAAGAGAGAGAGAGAGAGAGAGAGAGAGGGTGATATGGAGTGCTCGATGCAGCGTGGAATTTTCCACTAAGTGATCTCAAAGGATGTCACGTTGAGAACAAATTGATTTTTTCCTTTCCCCTGGAAGCAAGCGCCCTTCTTCCCTCTGGTTCACCTATCACCCTTCATTGTCGTCAATTTTCAAACTATGATATCTATCGTGAAAAAGACAAGACTTGGAACAAGAGAAGAAGAATTTTCTCGAATTTCTTTCATGAAAAAAAGGGACACGCATTTGATCCTACCACCCTCCCTCCCACCTCTTCTCCTTCACTCTTACTCTTGGATATACGGATATTCCGTTTCCGTGAAGGAAACGGTCGTTGCCCTTAGGGCCGATACTAGGTCCGATGACGTAACAACGAACGAAAGGATCCTTTTTGCCCGTGGCTAGGATTTCCAGGAATTCTGTGACACGCGCAACGAGTGTTGAAGACGTGTGCAAGCCTTCGCCAAGTTCGAAGGGATTCCCTTGTCGATCCTTCTCTTCTTTCCTTCCTTCCTTCCTTCCCTTCTTATTATGCTTTCGGCTCTTTGGTTTGAAAGAAAATAAAGAAAACGAAGGGATAAGCTCCGAATAAGATAGAAATCGTCGTTGAAAATAATCTCCGATGTATTCTCCCTTCTCATTTGTTCTACGAGAAACGCCGAAGGAAAGGCACTGGGGGAAAAGGAACTTGAAGATAATTCAGGATACTCTTTTGTTCTCCGTTTTTTCTTTGTGTCTATCGAGATCAGTAACATCAGCGATTTTTCAACCAATCTCGATTCGGACATTCCACAGTAGTTGAACATAGTAGTCCACAATGTTACCAATTATAATATCCGTTTAACTACAGTGTAAACATTAAAAAGGGAAACATCAGATGTATCTTTTTAGTGTCAGGAAACTTTTCAAAGTACTCAGATATTATGGGAATTTGATATTTTTACATGAAACAACAATGTAGAACATCCCAGTTTAAAGTGAAGAAAAGTTAAATGTGAGAAGTGGTAAGACTTGATAATGTTGATGCCAGGAAGAAGGAAGAGACTTTATGTTATCTTCTTGGATAGACATGATTCTTAGGAAGATAGGAGCCAACGTTAAAACGTGCCACGCGGAAACGACACGAATGACGATAGGAATGACGACAGACTGAGAAGGGTGCCCTTCCGCGAGTGCAAGTGTACCCAACGGTCTCTTATATGCGCTCACCCTTCTATCCTCACCGCAAGTTCACCCTCCCAGGCTATTTAAAATGCAGTGCACTTTGGAGATCTTTAAAGGTACTCTACTACTCTTTCAAAGTATGCGTACTTGCTTGCCTGCATATAAGAGACGACAAAACGCAAGTGGTGTCGAAGCGAAGTATAAGAGATAGCAGTGAAATATAATAAAATGTCTAATTTTAGTGTTGTAATATTAATATTTGTTAAATAATTGATAAGAATATGATGAATTTGGAAAGGAATGTTCTCATATGAAATTGTTAATAGATATTGTTCTTATCCGTTGAAATCTATTCATACCATTAACGATCCATTAACGTATCTTTTTATTATTCGAGGATTCGGGTAGATTGAAAAATTGGACAGGCAAAGAGCGAAAGCCATTAGCTGGTCGCTTTTCGACTACGTTATGTTCTAATGGAAAATTACACAAACGCTTGGCAACTCTATCAGACAACGCGAACAAGATAATTGACCGGTGAGATAATTGTGAAACACGTTATGCTCTTTATATCCTTGCATCTCGCACCTCGCACCTCGCACCCTCGTCCATCTCCAATTTTATCTTCCAATTTTATCTTCCAATTTTCGCAAAGAGTATAGCAAAGCTCCTGAAAGCTGCTGAAAGCTCGCCAAAGCTTACGGAACAATACCTCACGTTAACAATTTTTCATTTGCATTATTAAATATGAAAGTAAGAAAGGCTTGTACTTTTTTTAGGTACTCTTCAAAATCAAACGAACAAAATTACAGATAAAGAAATTACAAATGAGAAATAAAAAAAGAAAGAAATTGTATAGAATATAACAGATGTTTCGTTAGTTTCGCTGTTTCATTCTCTTTTTCTGAGACTCAATTTTCCTCGATGGAGTTCCAAACGATACTATCTTGACTCGAGGAGATACAATAACAAAGCAAAATCGATGGCGAATATCCTTCGCGTATCCTGTAACCTTCGACGAACACGTTCGTTCGACCGAGATGTGTCGTCCACTCGTGTCCGTGTAGAAAATTCTAAAGATTCTTATTTCAACGGAGATAAAATTGTAGCTACGCCAGAGATTTCTTCTCTATCTTTTGTCAAAAAGAAACCTTCCCCTTCCCTTCCCTTCTTCCTTCTCTCTTTTTCTCTTCGCATTCTTCCTTTCTTTTCCAAGTTCTAGCTCCTACTATTTCGATAGAACCAACGTGCGATAAAACGAGATGAAACAATGGATATCGAAAATCGTTGGAAAATGGTTCGAATTTCGAACGAATCGCCGACAATTTTACCAAGCAATAAAATATCTTTCTTCTTCTCGCTTAAAACACAAATAAACTATATTAAATATTATACGAGAGATGATATCAATATTTCTGCTAGAATAGAGAAAATTAGACAAATGCTATTTAGATATTAAAATAATCGGATTACTAATTTTCATATTAAACTATTTTGATAGACTTATTATTATTAAACTAGGCGTCCCAATTTTTACCTTCACATTCTACGAGTGAAAATAAGAAGAAGAAGAAGAAGAAGAAGAAAAAAGAAGAGAAAGGTTTATTTAAAATGTGAACTTTGAAACACTTGATTAAAAAGTTAGTCTTGTGTTTCATGACGACTTGAAATAACGCGAATATTATAATATTACAAACGAAAGTTGCTTACTTTTCAGGAGATCATGCAAACTCGTATAATACATCATGCAACTCATATGTATAATATAAAGCATTTCCCTTAAAATGGGACACACCCTGCGTGTGGTGTAATAAGAAAAAGAGAAAGCTAAAGACCGATATTATCTACAGCAATGATATAATATTTGAAGAAAGATAATAAAGTCATCTATAAGGGAAAAAAATATCACGGAGGGTTAGATGGATCATGTTTGTCTTTAATCGAATTACTCACTTAGTTGTTACTCTCGGCGATGTCACCGTTGATAGATCGATCGATCGATCTCACTTGTTAGACGACGATAACTCGAACGATAATCGATTTTCCCTGGAAAAGACAAAGATAGAAGTTTCAATTAAAATTTATCGTGTCGGTCAAGTTAGTTATATCAATTAATTCCATTATAAATAACTATGATACATCTATTCTTTGAACATTTTCTAAGAGAAACAACTTATCCTCTTTTATATCTTAAAGCATCATCATTTGGATGTATAATAAATAAAGTAAATCATCGATATCAAAACGTATTTAATAATCACGTTGTGTTCAGTGACTTGGACAAAACAATCGGCCAACGCATAAGCGCGAAGAATATTAATTTATCTCGTTATTAGAGATTATCGCCGTTGCTAAAGCCACGCAATAGTAGAATGCACTTATTGTTATTCCAATCGGAGGAGTATATCGGCTTGCCAAGCACATCAAATTACGACTATGAATATTAATCGAATGGTAAATCCCATCATTTATAATCATAACAGATCAGAAACATTTACTACGTTTAAATTTGATATACGTTTCATATTTCCGTCACAACTTTTTCCTTTTTTTTATTTCTTTCTTTCTTTTACTCTACCATATATTTTACCTGTATGTGCACAATTTTACAAATAATATTACAAGTTACGAATATATTTGCAATATTTTCATTGGCAAAATCTGTAGTAAATAAACAGAAAAGGTAAAACTTTGTTTGTTTGATTTCTTTTTTAAACGTGAAATTAATATTCGAAAGGACATACGATTTAGCATGACTTTTTGGTTGACTACTTAATATTCAAAAGGGGTTAGACGTTCATAAAGTGAACTTAAAATGGTTTAGCGCAGAGAACACGGCCTGTTACAGACACATTCAAATTATTTGTTATACTAAGCTACGTGACTTCATTGCTAATATCATTCGTAATGCATCCAGTCAATAAATTAAACCTTTGCTACAGAAAGATATCTCGATTTTGTAAAAAAATTATGTGAGCAAATTCTTGACTAACAATTATTTATAACAATCTATCTGTAACAAATTAATTTTTTAATATTGATACACGAGCAAATGTATAAACAATTTTTATATTAATTATTTATAAAAAATGCATCAATTGTTATTAACAGTATAATGGAACGATAGAGGAAAGTCTATCCTTTAAAATGAACCTTTAACCAAATTTCTACGACCAATAGTTTCGGAGATATTTCAATAAAAATTTTGTTCCGTTGATAATTTTTGTGTGAATGAATTACTGACCTACTGACCTACATAAATTCCAAGAAATTACGCGCGCCTTCACGCGGTTACTACGGTTACTACGGTTACTATGTTTACTACGAGTAGTAATCACGTGACCGCTCACTGCCGTGCTTCCAAATTTATGAATAGAAAACTTTGAATCTTCATATCTCGGGAAGGACAAATCCTACAGACTTGACCAAGGATTCATTTTAAAGGGGAAACAACTCTCTTTATACCTATGTACTCGATATAATAAGAATACTTTCGTAAAATTTATTTAAACATATATACGTAATACGACTTTTTTTATGAATAAATATTACTTTTATAAAGCGATAAAGATTCTTTCAAATGAAAAGAAAAGTTTAATTAATTAAAGAACGATATGAAAATAAAACTGGCAAATTGTCAACCTGTTAAAGAGCGGTGCTTATATCTCAAATTGAAATATAAGTAATGAACGACATTTCCTAGTTCACTAACATAATCTACGATTGTACGATTGTACGATTGTACGATTGTACGATTGTACGATTGTACGATATAATCGTGAAAACCTAAAAGTGACCACTTAGCGAATATATATCTTGTAAGTTAAAGAGGAAATCATGGGGATCGTTATCTCCGGAACAAAGTCGTCCCTTTTCTCGTGACACATGGCGGCTTCGAGGAATATAACGAGTTTTCATACTGCGTATGTAGGAGGGTTAGTTCTAAGGAAGAGTGACGTCATGGTGGGAAACGACGGAAATAGAAATTACAGGAAAAGAGATGGTATATATTTTACGATTTGCCAGATTTTCATTTTTATTTGAAATTATCACAAACTATACGATCAAGCTGATACATTCAAATAAATAGAAAAAAATGTCAATGTTATTTTAGAGGGAAATTTCAATTATATCGTTGGCCACGTGCGAGCCCCGCGTGTTGAACAGAGATTTGCTTTAAACTGTCACTTTAATTCAACCGAACATCCACACAAAGGTACACTCTTAAACATCAATACGCATGAAGCTCTATATGAAAAGCTTTCACAGATACAAAGTGGTACGTCGAAACTGTGTTACCCAAAGGAAGGAAGGAAGGTTCGTTGTTAGAAAATTAGTCGTACGATAGGAGCGATACATAATGGATACTGCCTGCCGGTTACAGTACTAATCGATCGAGTAAGAGCCAATAATGGTACAGTATACACTACACAGACATATACGAATATACCTAAACGAATAAGTCCTGTGCATTAGCTTTACAAGGATGCTTTTACGGACGATCAGGAAATAAAAATGACAAAGGGAGAATAGAAAAACTAAGTTTCGGCAAAAGTTTAACTTCAAGATTGATAGATAAGGATACATAAATGTATTTCTTTTTACGTCACTTGTAAATACTGTGCCATAAAACAAGTACAGATATTTTTTTTTTGTCACGAACTTTGTAGATATGTACACGTATACTCGTATATATTTATGTATATACATAGAGGGAAAGGGAAATGAGAGGAAGGAGCACTTAGGCATCGCTAATCTCCAGTTTGAAATTCATCTCGTTAGATTCTAATGCCTGGATACGCTCGCCGGTATCGTGCTTGGATTTACCTACCCCTAAAGTCCATTGTGATACAAGAGAAAGAGAAGGAGAGAGAGAAACAGACTAAAAGGGGTTGAGAGAAGAGACGAGGGTGAGAGAAATCCGAGTAAAGATGACACGCACGAGTGAGCAACGAGAGAGGAACGAAAGAGGAAAAGGAAAATTCGTTGACTTACGCTGTTGCTAGCAGAAACCTGATACCCTACCCTTTTTATTATGGAACAGAAAACATGGGGTGCTTATTTCTCAAAAATATCTCAACAACTCCGACAAAATGTCCTCTACTATTGCTAATACTATATAATACTATTATATTATCGTACAGGATGTTGAACAAAAAATAAGAAAATAAAAATTAATATGATTTGAAATGTATTTCGCAAGAATAACAAAGTGCAGTATTGGTTACCCTTCCTTAGGGAAAAGATAATCGTTTGGAAAGAACCATAGATCAATGTTAGCTAACACTCGTGTCCTGTCGTTAGTATTTTTCGTTGTCATTCGGAATCGCTTCATTTCTGCATCATTTGTCGCGACGAAACTTTCCCCTATTACTATTTCACTTTGATATATGTATGCATAGTATATGTGTGCAAGCGTACATATACGAACTCGTTAAAATCCGAACGAACGATCGACGATACGCTCCTCTTTGACCCCTCTGTTACACGTGATTCCAACGACTGTCAAAATTAATGATGGGTGGTGACTTTTTTGTTCACGAAAAATAAAAGGGATGCTGAATAATCGAATATATAGTATGATATATTACATCTTGGGTAGTTTTCTTTCTCCTTCTCTATAGATACATTAAAATGTTTCTTCTATTTTTTTCAATCAAAATATACAGGTATATATAATTTGATGTACCCAAATAATAAAACATTAAATATAATAATAAGCTATCCTGACAATATAAACCTCCCCTATATACCAAAGGAACAAAACCAACCCTATGTATATAAGAAAGAAACAATTTCCCCGAGTAACTTCCAGAACACCATAAATAAAGCATGTAATTAGAGAGCAGCCTCTCTCTCTTTCAGAATACCATACCTCCATCTTCATTTCGTTTCAATCATTTTCATTAATTATCAATCAAACTCATATTTCATTTATCCCATCGATCTAACCTCAAAGAAACCGACTAGGAACAACAACAATAATAATCATTATCACCATCGTCATCGTCGTCATCGTCGTCATCAAGTATGCGTGCACAAGTTCTTCTTACTTCTCCCCTTACTTCAAGTACTATACCCTACTACAACACATATACCAGAGGCCGACCGATCATGCTTCGATGAATAATTACGTACGCGAGAGTTTCACATATTATACATACTATACTATGATGATATACAAGGTGTTTTATAAATGCTTGTCAATAATACTTCAGAAAATATATTTGCATGCTAAAACAAACGTCGTTTCACAACAATCTTTCTAATTTTATTCAGTGCATTTGATGCCAATTCTCTAACAACCCTTGACACAATCCTAACGCAAATCTGAAATATTGATATGCAGTTATGAAACACCCAGTATAAATGGGTGTGTACTTTAAACTCTCATATAAATTTAAAGAGTAGGGTGAAGAAGAAGAAGAAGAAGGGTGGGTGTAGGGTTAGGGAATTAAAGGTGGAATATGCACGTAGTCGATTCTCAAATACGTCTCGTGGTTTCAACGTATAATTGCATCTCGATTAGAAAAACTTGAAGTGTAAAGTCAATGAAGACATATATATATATAATATATGTACAACGTGTACCCGTGTGTGTGTGTGTGTGTGTGTGTAAGGTAGCGAGTGAGAGAGAAAGTCAAAAAAATAAGAGAAGAAAAAAATAATAAAAGGTTTATTATATCGTCGCGTGCATGTTGAACATGCACGTGAGTATATAGGTCTAAGTGCCAGAATCAATAACGACGGCAATTCATACGAGAGAAAGAGAGTGAAAGAAAATTTTGAATGGGCTCTATTCACTTTTGAAAGATTTTTGGCACGTGCTTCGCAGAACCTGGCAGAGGAGTTTGCAAAATCGTGTTGCAATTAAGGCTTTAAGGACCGAGCTTTGGCACTATCTTTCTCTTATTCGAAAGAGAAAGAAATAGAAATAGAAGCTGTAGTATGTGTGAGTTTTAAAGGGTGGTTCTCAGGATGGTTTTGGAGATTGGGACGAGGAGAAGGATGGGTTTTGGTGCTGGAACACCAGTAATAAAGGAACAATGCGAGTGGTTCCTTCCTTCGTGCTTTTCGTGGTGGCTTTAATTAAAACGAGATCCCTACTCCCACCCTTTTAACCCTTATACCTATACCTATATCTACCATTATCCCTTACCTCGCCTTCATCTCTTTCAAGTACCTTCTTTAAGCAAGTGCATCTTTAAGATTTTACTTCGATTGGTTAGATTGAAATTGCACATATTTTACGGAATAGGCTAACTAATAGAATTTATTAATTATGATTCATATACATATATTCGTATTCAATCCACTCGAAGACAAGAAAAAGAGAGGAAGAGAGAGAGAGATACATCGTGGAATCAATAAAACGTCACCAAGCAAGAAATATTATCACTCCCGAGTGCCCTTCCATCGATTCCAACATATCCATCTTTTATAATTTGACGTGTGATCTTCTACTAAGGAAAAACTATACAAGGAGAAATATTCTTATTACTGAGAAATCATTTTCAAAAGCATTACTTCCGAGATTTTACAATTACATATATATGTTTGAAACGATGCTCATATATGTCACTCTTCTCCAGTAGCACACACGTTCGCGCACATATGCATATTATTTGCATATCAACGTAGGTAAGCGAAATAAATTTGATACTTTTCTACATATAAAATATTGTTATTACATCTGTAAGAAAGTTCCAAAAAGATACGAAAAGGCTAACTGGAAAATAATGAAGAATCGTATAATATAAAAAAAATTAGTAAATGTTAAGGAAGAGGGTTGCGTCAGGGTGGGTTAGAGGAAAGGAGAGAAAACTCGATTCACCCTAGGAAGCGATAAATCATCCATCCCGAGGTCGTCAGAATTCGTCGTCAGAATTCGACGTCCCTCGTCCCTTGTCGGGTACGTCAATCGAGTCTCTCCGAACGTTAATCGACGAGGTTCCCTTTTCATAATACTCTACAGGTCGTCAGAGTAACGTGTCAACGGGTTCTATCGGTGTTGTTGCTGTTGCAGCTACTACTGTTACTGTTGCTGATGTCGTTGCTGATGCCGTTGCTGATGCTATTGCTGATGCTGTACTCCACGTGTTACAGAGACCAACCCTGTGGAATATCGATTTCGCAATCAAATTCTACGTAGACTCTAGAGGTTTCATGCATCCAAATGCAACTCGTCGATGTGTACTTATTTGTTTTATTATTATATTACACATTTATTTTATACAATATGTTTTAATTAATCTTATTGAATATAAAATCAATATTATAACTTTCTATTATACAAATATATTATATAATACACGATAAAAAAAAAACTTGAAACAATTGTTATTATATATTATATCATTAATTAATATAATATGATATACGTGTTAAACGTTAAAGTTTACTTTGGAAGTTTAAACAAAGGGCGTAAACTAGTTACGACGCAAGGATAGTTAACCATAGAGAACCAGAAAGAGAGAGAGAGAGGAAAGCCACATTAAAGTCTGATCAACCAAGTTAATTAAGCAAGTTTCAGCAAATGGTTTTACGTTTACGACGTGACACAATCGACGTTAAAAGTTATTCAAAGTTACCTAACAATGCAAACCGATCTGCAGTTATCGAAATGGATTTGTGAATTTGCGAATTGCATGAGAGATTTGTAATCGTAACGAAATATATTCAAAATCTTATTCGAAGGTACGAAAAGGCTTTCTCTTTTGTCTTTAGCACGATGAATGGCGTCGATCTCTCAAAGGCAGAGAGCTGTCGTCAAGGTGCCATTCCAGTAGAACGAGTCACACGATATACGCCATATACGCCACATACGCCATATACGCGATATACGCGATATATACATAGGTATATCTCGAGTTCTCGAAGGGTTTCTCTAGCATCGCGTGTGCTAGTTCGCGCGTGTGGTCGAACCACTCGAAATTTCAACGAGATCAGAAAGCAAAGAGGAAATGTCGACCACGTGGCTACTACTCTAATACGCTCGAATAGAGGAGTCCTCCCTCCTCCGTCGAGTGAATGAGTGCGAGTGGGAAAGAAAATAGAGGGATAAAAGGGAGGGATAGAAGAGAAGGAAGGGCGTGCGCGTTAGTTACGCGCACATGAGAAATAGAGATACAAAGCAGCAAGGCGAGGGAAAGAGAGAGAGAGAGAAAGAGAGAGAGAGAGAGAGAGAGGAGGAGAAGGAGGAGGAGGAGGAATGGTTGTGCTCTCGTATATCCGTGGACACGTACATAAATGTATTATTCAAGGAGGGCAAGCAGTGGCTACTAGCGCATTTGCGTTACTTCCAGAAGATTAAACTTGCATGCGACGCGAGACTATGAAGTATAGTCGCGTTAGACGAGCACCGACGTGTGACTTGCTTTCGGACAATACTACCACGAGGATGCTGTGCTCGAGATCGTATCCGGTCTGATTTTCAAACTACCCCATCCTCGACCTACTAATATTATTTTATTTCTTCCTTTTTTCTTTTATTCCTTAACTTCCCCCTAAGTTATTCCTAATAGAACAAATGTCATCATTTCGTCTCTAATGAATTTGATTTTTTATTTGCTCCAATTATTGTAATGAAAAAAAAACGAAAATAAAATCTAAAACATCTTAATGTTCACTTATTCTTCTTCTTCTTCTTCTTCTTCTTCTTCTTCTTCTTCTTCTTCTTTCCTTCTTATTAAATTAGACACGACGACGTAAATAAATGCAGATAATTTTCACGTTAAACATACTGCCGTAACTCTCATATAGTTTTGAATAATGCAATCTGCATTGGACAGCCTGTTCTATGCCGTTAGAAACGAACGAGTTTAAATACCCTGGCAGTTCGTACTTCTGACAGCCGTAACAACAACAACACAGCACAGAACCGTGAGAGAATTGATTTGCCACGCTTTACTACGATTTATTTCACTCTCTAATGTGTCTCTAGTATACTGATCCCTTTTAACCGAAACTGTTGACGTCCTATTAAGATGTTGCAGAATCGTGAGAATTTCACTATTTCATCTTACATAAAGAACCTTTTGAAATTCATAATAAAATGTTGCCACAGACCTAATATACATCTTTTTCTCATTTAATTAATTACACGTTCTTCATCTTATTGTTCAAAATAAAATCCTGACGTATAAAACCAACGTTTACCTTAAATTTCATTTTATTCAAAGCAACATTTTTTTAAAACTCCACTCTTAGCAAAGCTACTCGCAATGCTAACGCATAGATAAAAATTAGAAGAATATAAAAAAAAAAAAAAGGAAAAAGTACTAACACCATTTAAAAAAAAAAAAAAATAATAAAAAAAAGGAAATATAAAAAAGCAACTGGAAGAAATTATGAAAGAAAAAAGAAAAGTAAAAAGTAGAAAAGAGATATTTAAAATGATATAATTTTTAGCATAACTGAGAACGATCAAAAGACATTCAAAGAGGATAACGAAGTTAATATTCTCACGGATAAAGTAAAAGCTTTTTCTATATTCAAAGAGCGGCAAGAAGATTCTCCAGGAAGAAAGAAAATAATAATAATAATAATAAAAAAAAAATATAAGAGGAATAAAAAAGTCAAATCATACTAGAAAAATAGAGAAGCCTAGTGACTTTTCGTCGGATGTTCACGTATTCCTAGCGAGTACGAAACAAATGGTAAAAGAATAAAAAGAATAAGGGTAAGGAGGAGAAAGATCGAGAATAAGGTAAGAAAGAGAAAGAAAATCGATTTTTCGAGAAGCTGGTCGCATGCAAAACTGAAAACTCGACCGGTCGGTCAAGCAAGAGTCCAAAGTTTATTTCCGTTTCAGTCGAAACTTCAGACGACTCTTCTTCTTCTACTACTCCTGTTCTCGTGAAAGTGTCTTAAAAGAATAGAGAGTTTTGTTAAGTACCCTTTTACTTCTTCTTATCTTGTCTTGTAAGTAAAAATCACATTTTTCTCTCTCTTTCCTTTACACTTTCTTATGTTTTGGAACAAACTCAGCTGAGTAATTTACAAAAAGCACAAAATTGGGCCGTTACAGTAATATTGCAATACAATAAATATACCTAAGTGAAGCATATGTTGCAAGCGTTCCACTTTATGCCCATAAAACAGAACCTTTATGCATATAAATATATGTAGACTTATATTTAAGATTCTAAAAAACATGTTACTTCAGCAATCCAGGAAATAGCTTTAAAATATAGCTACCGACTACAAAATAATACATAAATGTAAACGAACTGGGAACATTCTATTACACTCAAAAATGTAAAAAGTACAACTAATCTAATTTTCTGTTTAAAATTTGAATAATATATTTGAAACTGTTAATCGATAAACTCAAAATTCTATTCGAAGCTTCTCCCAACTTATTCCAGCTTAACGTCAAGTATCTCTAGGCCTCTCTTTCTCTCTCCCTCTCTCTCTCTCTCTCTCTCCTGTAGGAAATTTCAGTAGCTCGCTTTTGCTTCGACCCATGTGAATCCAGTCCATCTACAATGTGTTTCATTTTACAACTCTTGTAATATACACGTTATGTTCCGATCATACGCAAATCAATCAATGAAATGAAATAATAAAACTAAGTAATATCTTTTTTTTTAAACATTTGTTCATATGAATAAAAATAATGACAATGCTAGAAATATTAGAATTAAATGAAACACCCTGTACATGGTATATACATTGTACATAGATAGATATACATATATTTTAGCGAGAACGCCATGTTCTATATTACTTCAGCTCTAGATTATAGGTAGGATACATCGAATACCGGAACTTACGACCCTAAATCGGATACGTAAGACTGCATAATTTCTCAACTTTGGATGCTAACACTTGCATACATATGCATGGGCATTTGAAGATCTAAGTACCGGATGGATCGTAGAAGAGAATTCCTTTGATATATAGATCCATGACGCAAGCTTTAACCATGAAATAAATCGTATCTTTGATCTCTCTCCCTCTCTCTTATCGATAAACATTGAATTATTTAAGCATACATGGGGAACATACAACTTTGTAAAAAGTATTCGAAAGATAAATATCATAAATTTTGCAATAGTATCAGAAATATATCTTCTCTCGCTAAACTTGGACAAATAAATTTTCATCGTAAATATTTTCCAGCAAATTTGTTGTTTTTTGTTTTTTTGTTTTGTTTTCAACTTTTTAAATAGCCCACTAAATATTTGTCGTATTTAAAAAAGAAATCTTGTAAAAGAGCAAAAATATTTCAGAGTAATGACCTGAAAAATACTTAGCCATTTTATTTCTTTTACGTTTGCATTTCTTTTTATTTCTTTTTTTATTTAAGATAAGAGAATAGAATAGAAGAGAAACGAGTACTCTCGGGACAATACTTTGACGATGAGTTTAACGTTGTAGTATCTTGAAACGAAAAATTTATGGAATTCTTCGGTGGAATTGAAAAATTAATCAAGTTAAGATATTACAGTCATTCCAAAGATTAAAAACTTTTTTCTTAGGCAGATCGCGATTAAAATGTTTGTCTTTTAATAATAGTTTTATTCGTTCAATAAAATTGTCAATGATATAATAAATGTGATTTAATATTATGCGAGTAAAAAGTAATAAATCAGTAAAGAAATTTAAATATATAATAAATATGATCGAATTGTCAAGTTTGTTCTTTTTTCTTTTTTTTTTTTTTTTTCAAAAGAAATGCATACGCATAAATCATATCGTTGAAAATCGACATCGACATTCGGGAATCTGGTCGTCCCCTGTTATCCGTTTCGATTAACAAATATAAAAGTTCCTTTCCTCTGGTCTCCCTTTTCATGTATTTTGCCAAGCTGTATTCAATCGAGTATTGACCGCAATGCGGAAGTCAATCCTGTATCGAATTTGTACGAGTGTCTCGCAATACAGGCGTTACAGAAACTGATTTTACTTACAATCAATGAGCTACGAACTAAATCATTATTTAATATTACAAAAATGAGAAGAAAAATGTTTATCGAGACGTATAAAAATAAATTAAACAACAAATTTGTATCCGTGACTAATTTAAATATTAAATTACATTAATAATTCAAACGAGGAAGAAAATAAAAAATGAAAATAAGTAAAGGATCGAGAACAAATAGTAATCTGACCTAAAAGAATGAATTATCAGTACTATTTTCGAATACCCGTTGCGCCTGTCACGAGCACACATACTCGTTTCGCTAAATCCATAACATTTACGTGCAATAACGTCGATCAGATATATCGGTCGTTCCATTTGAATATGGAAATTTCGATGGGATGATTCTCAATGAGACGGTACATATATGAACGCTATACTTTACTACCTTACTAACACACCTATATACACATTATACACACATTATACACACATTCACATAAATACATGCGGCGAACGTACATACTTCTACTTTTATATATGTATCCATTACTGTAAATGTATACATATATAGGTACACCTATATACCTATGTACAATACAGATGTTCGCAATATCTCACACTAATCGAAGAAACATTTTTCAACAAATTCTTTTTCTACTAATGACTCCCATATCTTTTTTCATTTTTTATTGCTCGATCAAGCGATATTTAACAAATCTTTCGAATATTTTCTAATTTCTCAGGATTTATTTACTACAAACAAAATTTCTACATGTTTATTGATAGATGTGAAATATATATTATGTAATTTATAGGAAGTATTTTTAAATTGAAATTAGATTAAATTACAAACGACAGAAGGGGAAAATTTGATCTGTTTGGATACTTGGGAAGGATGATTTTTTCATATTTTTTATTTGCTATTGAAACAGCTAATGTAAGTATACACATGCCCACTGAATTTTCGACGTTTTTTTTACACGTACAATCATTCCCTGCCCACACCATTTTACTTCTACCTCCTGTTCAAATATACACATATAAGTATAGGATAGGTTCGCATAAAAATGAAAGCTTTTTTCTTCTTTCTTATTAACTTTTTCCACGGTCACTCGACTCCAACAATGTCGACGATCGATGCTTGCTACTTTCTACTACTAATAGTAGTAGTAGTAGTAGTAGTAGTAGTAGTGATATCAGTAACAGTAGTAGTAACAGTAGCAGTACATAGTCTCACCAAGTACTACATATATACTCTCTCGGAAGTCGTTTTAGGGATTTTCGAGAGCCACCAAGAAGAAGAGGAAGAAGAAGAGAAGAAGAGAAGAAGAAAAGAAGAAGAAGGAGAGCTTCTCGTGGAAGTGCTTAATAACATTAGCGTTGGTTCGTTATCATTAAAACGTACATCGTTCCATAACGTGTCACAGTTATATATCTATATCTTTCTCACTATCTTTATTTTTCCATCTATGTATTCATCTCCCATTCTCTCATTTTTTCCTACATCCTTTTCTTCTTACTTCTATAACATTTTCCTTCTATTTATTAATTATCCTACTTAACTTGAGACAAAACTAATATTACAATCCAAAGACAATTCAAAGACATTCAAGAGAAAAAAAAAAGAAAAACAAAATGAAAACATTTTAATTACATCGCAAAGTTAACAAGAGAAAAGTACAAAAACATAAAAAGAAACTATGCTTAACCTAATTAAGTACATTATAAAATTCTTTCTAAGAAAAAAGATGGAATAAAATTGAAAAGAAAAATATAACCGTATATGTAAGAAGCAACCGAGTATATTCAAATCGAATTAGCACACAAGGTGTAGAAAAGAGCTTCCTCTCCTCCTATTCTTATTGTACTCACCCCTTAATTATCGCGAAATTGAATTAACGCCACGTCTCTGGCCATTGGCATTATCGAATTGGCCAACCCAAAAAGATGCCTCGAATGATGCTAACTCGCCTTCCCCCCAATCCCCACAATCCTCGTCTCCCCTCAAACCCCAAATGGGGCATTCATTCGACCGAAAATGAGGCCCATATGTGGCCTCGTTCAACGTTATCTCTAAACTCAATAGACTGCCCGGAAGTAAACAGGCTATAATAGTAGCTGAGAATGAGTGAGACGAAGATAGTTGATATGAATGCACGCTGATAGAAAGAAAAAAAAGAAAAAGAATGAAAGAGATAGACTGAAATATGAACAGGAAAGAAGAAGGTAGAGTAATGGGGTTGAGTCGGTGAGGGGTTAGGTAAGTGTGTTAAAAGAGTCAAGTAGCCACGAACACTCGAGACCATCTATTGGACAAGGCCATTGTTGCATCAACACAGATGTCATACTGAAGAGAAAAGACCATAAGCTCCAGTCCCATATGCTTGCCATTGTCATATCTCATTGAATCCTATGTCTTCAAAACTCATATAACGTATGGGTGTATCGATGCATATAGATAAATATTTAAATCTATGCAAATGTGTATGTGTGTGTGTGTGAGTTTATGTGCAGATTGAACGATTCTATCGAATGGAGGATATTGTTTGTTCATTGATTAATATTACATTAAGATTTGCAGTGAAAATCAATTAAAATAATGTTAGAAATAAAAATATTGAATAATTTGAAACGTTACTTACGTTACTCTTAACGTGTCGAAGGATGGAAGGAGAATGACGATCGATCCTTGCTAAGGTTGAATGCTCGGTGTTCGGTGCGAGCTCGTTTTTGTTTTGATCTCGACTAGAGAATTTCCTAGAAAAAATATATAGTATACTATTATATTTCCAATTTGGTACTTTTATTTATATATTATTATCGTTTTATATATAGGATGTTGGTGATTTTATTTATTCTCATAGAAATGGTCGATCTTTCGTAGTCTTTCTTACGTTGTCGCGGTAAAGTTCGAGAGAAGATTCAGGTGGAAGCGTTAATCTTCAGTGCTATCCTCAGGCCGCGTTAGTATGCAAATTCTTGTTAAGCAGCTTCGGAAGAATTAGCCGAGAGGATAAGAGAGAAAGCACGTAGTTATGAGCAGATGAAGATAACAATGCCTCTCTTGGAGGTTTGGATACCGCGACGCCATCATTGCTATTTTCTTTCTCCCTTCTTTTTAAAACACCAAAAGAGTACTTCTTTTTTATCTTACCGTTTGATCTTAAAAAACGATCTAAAGAACAAGCTTTAATTTTAAATTCGTTATCATTATAATGATATTTATTACTCTAATGATCTTTTCATGTTTATTCAATCTTTTTATTCTGCTTTATTTAGCGTCAAGATAAATTTGCTTGCAGTAGAAATGTCATATCAAAATAATATTAGTGTCAAATGAAATCTAATAATTGCACATTACGGTATATCCTAAAAAAGAATGTAATCTATCTATCTATCAGTCTCACTCTCTCTCTCCCTCTCTCTCTCTCAGCTTGGAGATAACTCAAATTATAATAATCCCTCATCTTCATAGATCTGAAATCCTCAGACCATGAAAATCGTCAGGAGCGGAGAACACACAGAGAATCTTGGAGACTCAGGTTCGAACAATCGGAAGAGAAAGGAACATGAAAGGAATTGTAGAGAATCTCGCGAGAGGTGCGGCGAACCACGCTGGGGAACCAAATGAAGGATAATCACTGAAACGAAGAAGGTAAATGTACCATGAGAGAAACCTATATAGAAAGTATACTGGGTGTCCCATTTCAAATATACGCCCAAAATATAAGCCTCTAATCCTATGTTTTGCTGAAAAACATTTTTCCAATAAAACTTTGACCATTTGAAAAGATTACATTATTTTCTTGCGAGTCAAGTTGTAACTTATTGTCAATATAGGAATATTTAGATATAATATTGGGACACTCTGTATATGGTTAAAGTATATACCGTAACATTCTCAGAGAAAAGCTTGGAAAGTGAAAAAGAATAAAGGAAAAGTAAGAATAAGAAGGAATAAGAAGAAGGAAGAAGAAGGAAGAAGAAGGAAGAAGAAGAAGAAAGGATTAGCGTAGTCTTTGTGGCCGGGTAAAGGTTAAACCATGTCACCCCAGTAACAGGTACGAATATATTCAAGTGTAGTAGTGTCTGTATGAGTGTTCTGGGATTAAATTCGCGACAAAGGATTCAAGAATTTAAGGTCCTTCCTTGTAACCGTTCTGGTCTTTTCGTTTGTGAAAAACGTGCTTGAATATAGGAAATAAAATAGGGAGAGGGAGAGAAAAAAGATGGACGTAAAGTTTGAAAAATATGTTAAATAGTAAAAATAATAAAAGCACGCATATGTGTTGAATTGCGATAAAACTCAAACTAATTTAGATTAACTTTGTAAAAAGCTTTACGTCGACTTTTAATCTTCTTTTGTGGACGCTTTGAAAATTGAACTGACAAGTTCATTGAAATAATTATTTTTTAACGTGATGACTGACGGTTAATGAAAACTAAGCCATTAAAAGGAGAATTTTATGTTTCAAGTTCGAACAGATATGAAAGCTAAATTTTCCAACGAATGAGAATAAAACGATAGTTGGACAGAGGGGGAGAGAACTTTAACTTTTCAGAATAAGACTACCTATGCATGAATGTAATTTAGTATGATGTGTGTACGTATGCGTGTATACGATATGCGCTTCTTCTTATACGTCGAATCTATGTATGTATATATGATTGTGTGTAAATAAGAGATAGAAATTTAGCTTTTCACAATGCAACACAACGTTGTACGTGAGTGTTCGAGTGTACGGGTGCATGCTTGCAAAGTGAAAACTTTCTCCTACAGTTGAACGTGCATTAAACATTTTTTGTTTTGAGTGTAACTGACGGTAAAGTTGCAACAAAACGTATAACTATCCGTCTATGAGATAACAACTACAATTGATAAATTGTTTATGAAGATCCTATTAAAGAGAGAGAGAGAGAGAGAAAAGTACAGTGGTACGTTCATTGAAGTGAAAATATGAAATTTAGCAAATTCCAACGTTTGTTCTAATTGCAATAGGTAGCAAAATGATGATATAATATATTCTATACGCGAATTGAATTCGCTTTGATCGTTGGGAAAATTTGTGTGTACATCTAGTATATTATTCTGAATATTTTTCACTTATTCGAAAGGAGACAGGTAGACGAAAGATTCGAATAAATGTGGTAGTTTCCATAGGATCGATATTCGTAGGATCCATAAAGGATCGCTGTCGACACAATAGAAGGTTAGGATGAAAGATTCCAAAGGAAAAGACGTAGTAGAGGAAGAAGAAGAGGCATCAGCAGCAAGTAAAAGATCTGAAAAGTTCTCGAGGACAACTTGGGATACGGATTTGAAGAATGTTCGTCAGGTTCGTTTTAAACTTTTTCTTCGAAACGTTCGAGTTTCGAGACGTTTTCTATCCTTTTTTTTTTCATCTTTTCCTTTTTATTTTTTTCCCATAGGATTCTTACGTTTCAATCGAAAATCTCGTTCTCGAGTAGATAAGTAAGTGCATACTTCTTTGGTACACTGTTAAATCTATCTTCGATAAATAAGGAAAAATGAGAGATAATATTATTTGAAAGATACTTATATGAGAATTAATGTTATGCTAATTATTCTAATCAAAAAAAAAAAAAAAAACTTGCTTATTTTCCATTTTTATTATTTTTCTAATAAATAACTTTTAATATTAAACTATCGATAATATTTATAAATAATAAATGATACGGTAAATGTGAGAAGAGCGGATGATATAATACACATACCGAGAAAAATAAATGATAGGATAAATTAAATTATTGATTTGATAATTACCTCTCGGGTGTACGTTTAATCTAGATATAATATAGAAATATAAATGGATAGAATTAATTTAATCTGAGAAATAATTACGAGCTTTATACGTATACCATGAATTATTCGATAAAATGTCAAATTTGTATGAAACGTGAAACTTGGAGTAATGTCGAAGTTACTTTTATAAACGATGGATCATCTGAAACTTCAAAGTGTCTATATAAGAGTTTTCTTACTTTTCTCAGATAATTATCTCCATTAGAATGTATATAATGTAAAATATAAAATATATTAATTTATTAAAATTCCTAATAGATCTGAACGGTGTTATGATTCATTGAAATCCCTTTAGGATATACTACACTTATAGATATCGGCTAAGTATGTGCATATATAATTATTATTTTTTTATCAATTTTATTTTTATCTTTTTTTTCGTCCATAAAACTTTCTACGTAAAACAAGGATTCCCCATCAGTTGAAATTAAATTTTAATTTGCCTCTAAAATTTCCCAAATTCGCCCCTCGTAACAAAACCACGAGGTAAAGTTCGTGAACGACGAGATCATTAAATAAAGAGTAAGCACCTCTTCCTCATTCACTCTTTCACTCTCCCTACCTTAATTTAAATTGCTGCGCTCCGATATCCTCATCATTATTTTCTGGATTACTCATCAACCTATATGCAGCACGTATACGCGCGATGTGTGTGTGTGCTTTCATATTACATTATACAATATATTATTAATATATTATAATCAAATATAATGAATTATATTGATATAAAAAGTACTCTCTCTCTCTCGCAGTTTTTATTTTGATCCTATCCCAGGAGTGAAAAATCATTTTTCATGTCAGATCTTGATCGATAGGAAGAAGTCGGCACTTTCATAAAAGAAAGCAAAGAGAAGCCCGTTAGCCGTATCATTTATTCTACCTTTTTCTCCGTACTTGCGAAACTGCATCCAACCTATATACAAGGAACCCCGATGAAAATGTCAAAGTGTTAAAGGGGTGAGTGGTCGTCTTTCGTGGACAACACACGTCGACGCGTTCAACGTTCAACGTTCAACGTTCAACGTTCAACGTTCAACGTTCAACGTCACGGACATTCTCGTCGTCCTCGACGACGTGGATGGATGTCGTCGATGTCGTCGTCGGCAAGCCGACCTAATTAAGACGCCGACTTGTTCTAGATGGTAATTGCCATGACTTCATACGTTATACATATTTAAACGTTCGCCAAAAGCTCTACCAGTGCATTCTTTCAAAAAGAAAAAAAAAGAAAGAAGATTAGATCTCCTTCCATTTTGACTTCATTTTGACTTCATTTTAACCACATTTTGGTTCATACGTTTAATCTCACGAAAGGAGTAAATAGCGTGTCTTTTTGCTCTTTGATGGTCGACTTTTTATCGGTTTCTTTTGAACTCGTTTAATCCGATGCTCACGGAAATATTCATTAGAAAATATGTTATCTTTGTTTTTGTTTTTTTTTTTTATTTAAGTTGATCAGTATCAAGTTCGTATCGTTAGCTCTGATTTTATCTTTCTCTGTATCTCTCGATGACTCTATCGCGATTCTCTGTTTTGCGTTGAAACCGCGAATCGAATGATATTTCCATTAGGGAAAGCGTAATGCGCGAAACGATGTCGCACATTTAATTTCACGAGCGAACTAATGATGGATTATTGCGCGGCCTGTTTATTTGCTCGAAACAACGTGCTATTCACTCCGTAACACCTACATAATCTACCTAACATATCTCTTCGTTTCTATACATTTGCGCGATAATATAGTATGTTCAAACTCGTCCATTTATTTTCAAGATTACAATCACATATAATTTATTCTTTATTTCAAAGATAACAAAATCGTCTTATAATCTGAAAATAAAAAAAATAAAAAAATAAACGATTAAGAGTAATAAGAGAAAGAAGGAACATACGAGAATTAGCATGTTTTCATTTGAACCAACAAGCTTCCTTCTCTTGCCATAATCTCCTAGGAAAGTTAGGAAAGTTCTTTTGAACGAGAAAACTCCAAGCAGGTTTAGAAATCTAATTTAGTGAAGTATTTTTTTGTAGCCCTCTCTCTTACATTTCGAAAAAATATATGCAAAAAGAGGGAGAAAAAAAGGGAGAAAAAAAGGCAAAAAGATGGCAACGGAGGTAAACGAGCGGCAAGTTTTCTCTTATTCTTTCGAATTAATTCGTGGTCGTTATTTTTGGAAGAATGCACATGCGAGAGAGAAATAAAAGTAGAGATAATCGTGAATTCACACTGATTTAGTTATTCATACGGGACACTGGTCTCACGAAAATAGAAATTTTCGTACGAAACTAGTAGAAAAAGGAGACGGACAAATTTCAGTTAATTTGTCTCACATTTTACTATTAAAAATTCATTCTCGTAGATAAAATATTATTATCTACAGGGTGTTTCGCAATACTACGAGACTCATAGAATAGAAAATGTTTCTTTAGAAATGATTAGAATTCTCACGAAATTGTTCATTTGTTAATACATATGTATGTATTATATACTCGTAGTAGAATTATCGAGAATAATTCTGTTTCATGGTGGACACTTAGCCGCAAGGCTAATTTCGTAGTTGTATCTGTCAGTCATGAAAACAACGACCCAAAATGCGTGGTAAATGTATATCGAATTGGTCTAACAGAATACATCTCGTACCGTTACTGCTGTTTTAGCTGGAACATTTACTCGTTCAACTATTTACTCATCACTCATTGCATTTTCCATTGATTTAAATATCAACAACAATTATAATTGTGCACAGTTCTACAATGTATTTTATACGAATATATATATAAGTATATTTGTGAAATAAAAAAGAATTTGCAATTTGCAATTGCATGATTTAAACGTCGTCTTCGTAATATTCTTAATGAAAAAATGTGTAGGCCTTTAAAAAGAATTAATTATCGCACGTTTGCACGCACAGCTCGTGAAAATAATCCGTAAGTTGCGATAACTACTACAAACTCAGTGACGCTTTTTATCCACCTCGATATCAAACTACCACCGCCCTTTATCCCCCTACTACCCCCTACTACCCCATTCCCTACTCTTCTCTCGCTGTTTCAGCACAGTTCGTCAAGTATCTCTGTCTCTTTTTATCTATCTATCTTTCTATCTATCTATCTATCTATCTATCTATCTACCTACCTTTTTCCACGGTGTATTCTGTGTACTTTATCCTTCTATTTGCCTTGTTTTATTTCGTACGAAACGTGGTCCACGAGCGATCGGTAAATAAAGGAAGGGAAGGAATAACAAGTTTTTAGTCTCGGTTTAGCCGTTTCGTGAATGTAAAGAACTGCGAAAAATAAATCGAGTAGAGATGAGAGAGAGAGAGAGAGAGAGAGAGAGAGAGATCTTTTGTGGAAAATTTTCAAAGTTATATCGATTTCCTAGTTTTTCCATTACGATAGATACTCCAATATTTTATATCTTTTTGAACAAAACAAAATTGAATTGTTTAAACATTTATTTATTCCACAAGATCAATATAAATTCGAACATGCATATTTACTTCAAATATTTTAATCGGTTTCATTTATGAAAGAAAAATGAATGAAATGTTTAAACGCAATCGTCAAAAATCGATTCATTCGAGTTAGATAAAGTAGAAAATAAACGATCAAATAATTACCGTCATTACATTCTTTTATTGCCATATTGAAATATAATAAAATGAATATAAACGTTAATAAGATATTTTTTCAAGAGTTTCATTAAAAAGATAAATAAATGAGATATGCATAATTATTGATTTTATCGTATTTTATTACTGCAATATAATTAAATTCCAATATGTGATATTTAGTCAAAACGTTTGTACGTAAGATATAAAATATTGAAAATAAATCGAACAGAAATCGAACATAAATCGAACAGAAATGAAGCTTTCATAAGTTTACGTAATATTATATAATTCTTAAGTCAATCGTTAATGAAAATATTTCCAAAGAAAAGAAAATACCGGAGATAATTTTAATTTAGAAAAAAAGTAGAACAAATAATGACCTGTCTTATAAAATCTCATGAAAAGGAAAAGGTAAGAGAGAAAAAAAGTGATCGTTAATTATCTAAAATGGCAAAGCAAAACGGAACTCTCGTGAAAGTTCTCAAAGTCATAAGAGAGCGAGAGAGAGAGAGAGAGAGAGAAAGAGAAAAGACCCTCTGGTCCTTTTAACTTAATGATTCGTATCAAACCATTCGAGGCAAGTAAGGGAGACGTCGACCTCGTTATGAAAGTCGAGTGAGAAGGGTGAATTCGGAGTAAGGATAAAGGTGCACACTCATGTCTCAGCGATTTTAAGTGTCGGCCATCGAATGTGCTTCTTAGAGGGTTCAACCGGAAGGAAAGGAAGGAGAGAAAAAGAGGATAAATTCAACCTGAACCTTCTCTCTTTTTATTTTGTACAGTTTATCATCAATATTATCTGTGACGTGAGCTTTTCTAATTTAACTCTGACTTTAATCTTCCTCAATTATTCATTCAAATTCTTCTCATTTCTTAACATTTATTTACTTATTTATTTGTTTCAACGTCTAATATTTATTTCCTCCTAAATGTGAGAATAAAATTCAATAAACATTTCAAATGGATTTCGTGAATGTGGAATCTCTTTTATAAGATCTGCCAGACATCGTATCCATCTCTTTCTCTTTCTCTTTTTCTTTCTCTTTCTCGCTTTCGTCTTCATAGATGATAAAAAAGATAGATAAATAGAAAAATGTGACTTTTTCTTCTAGTCCCGGATGCGCATTCCCTTTGGCTTTTCATCGTATCTACGTTGAACACTTTTCCTCCTTCTTAATAGGATTAAAGAAAAGAACATTTTTCGAGTATGACAAGAACAAAAAATGTTCTCTTTATTACGTTTTATTATAAAAATATATTTGAAATGTGATTTGAACGTTAATTTGTGTATAATTAACGTTTCGCGACATAGAGAGAGAGAGAGTTTTCCTTTTCTGCAAAAGTTTTTCCCCCAGGGAAAATTGCTTATTTAGAAAGGTAGAAAATTGAGACGAGTAAGAGAGATATCCATTATTTAAACATTCAACAATGTACACCGTACTTTTAATGATCCTCTTGTTATTAATTTTTAATGAATATTAACCGTCTCTACCTGGTGTTTATAAACTCGTTACGTATTTACAATTAGGAAAATATTTTTCTATCATTTTTCAAAACCGATCCAAAATGTTTCATTCCAAAATAGTGTATAGTTTTAGAAAAACAACAACAAATATATATATTTAACTATATATTGTATAGGTTTGTGTTGGTATGTGTACATATAAAACTTGGTTATATTCGCAAAGAGCGTGTGAAGAGTTTAAACGAGACGTTTAAAAAAATTTTCCCTCATAGAAATTCTCAGACGACTTGGCGTGCGAGAGATCAACAGATAAGTGATAAAAAGTAATGGGCTTGGTATTATGGGTATTATGGGTATTATGGGTATAAAAGTAGCAAGCGTGTTCGTAATAGCTGGATGAGAACTGGAACTGGAGATAGAGCTTGAGAAACATATCTCTATGTATATAGAGATATACAAAGATATATAGAGATATATGTACATGTGCGTGCATGGGTGTGTATATTCCATATACATTGGAAGAATCGATAAGAATGGAAGAAGAAATGCAAAAACGCATTTATTACGTTGGAAGGGTAACTTTTATTATTGCGACCATACGTTCACAAATCCCGCGATCGCATATTACACGTACGTTCGTAATACGATTTTGTTCTTCGTGTTGAATGTGTAAATGTATCAAGGATTTCTTTAGATAAATTTAACAACAACAAAATTTAATAAAAAAAAGATATAATATTTTATCTATATGTGTAAATCATTTTTACAAATTCTACGTATTTTAGTCTAAAATTGCAATAAATTTCAAAGGCGTAATCTTTGCAGGTGATTTATTGGAAATGTGATAACAATAAATTAAAATAAATAATAGGAAGAAAAGGAAGCACGTAGAGTATCGATAAAGAATGGGAAATTCAATCGTTAGAAATCCTCGCGATTTACATACAATGTAATGAACGCTAAAGCTCCGTTCATAATCATCCTCATAAATCCTTCGAAGGATCGACTAAGCTTAAAGCCAATCCCGACTGTAGTATCGGAAATTCGAGGCTAAGTTCTGAACAATTTTTTTTTATTGACAAAAAATACAAAATACACAAATACACAAATATATAAATATATACGCTTTTATATATTTGGAAATAATTGTAGCATACAAGAAGGGCTTGTTGCAGTGGTAAAAGGGGATTGAAAAGTGTAACGCATAAAATACGATTATATATGATATTTAATCCTGGAATATGAGTAATTAATAACGTTTCATTTGTTGAAGCTTGTGCAATTTTGGAAAAAATGTATCGTTATAAAACAAACAAAAACAAAACAAAAATATAATAAATATAAATAAAAAAGAAAGAGAGAGAAAATAGTGAAAGCAGATTTTCTGGACGATAAAGCACGTATCGTTAATTTAATTTATCGTTCGCGATGATACCTCGAATCTCCACGCATGTTTCACTTGTCAAAGTTTGTGTCACTGTATATTTTTAAAAGTGCGTTTGCTTTTTTTCATTTTCTTTTACACTCGACTTGATTGCTATTATGTACCTCATTTTATAATGAACAAAGTTTCCGTCCATGTGTTGTTACAATTACTATTATTGAAATGAATTTCAACTAGGAAGGAAAAGAAAAAAGATCGAAAATAAAGAATAACGTTATATTAACACTTAATTGATCTTAATGAGATAATTGAAAGTTTATCAAGAAAGAAATTAATTATGACCACTTTTCTCGTAACATTTTTCACAGCCAGTTTGTACACCATTATCAACATTTCCCTGTTAGAGCTCGTGCCAGAGTCAGAAACTTGTAACTCGATTAGAACAAGAAGGAATTCGTAACTACCTTAATGCATTGCGATGTAGCGCGGATTAGAGGCTCTTATTAAATAAATTGCAATTCCGTAGTGCTAGATGCAACTAGGAAAATTTATAAACTTAACTATATACATATCCAGGTGGTACGTATAAAGGCCTCTCCTTAATGCCGAAGCACGTATCTAATTAAAGTATATAATCAAAAGATAATCAATTGTTTTTTATTCAGTAATTTAGTTGATTATTACGATTAGCAGGCAGCATTTATAAAATAGACGAATTTGAGTAGAGCTTAAGCTTCGCTAGGTTGGACTCTATAAACGACTATGTAGCACGAATTAGGTGGTCTATTCGAAAGTCGATATAGAGTCGATATAGAGAGTCGATATAGAGAGTCGATATAGTGGGTTTCGAATTCGATCGAAAACGTATCGACTTTCGATCGGACCAATCAGTTAGCTCCAAAAGGAAATTCTTTTCTCTTATCGTGCTACATACCCTCTGCCTATTCGTCGATGAAACCCGAACAGATCTCTTCGGCAAACAAATGTCAGCTGATGAAAAGAGAGAGAGAGCACTGTTCGTTCGAAAGCAAGTAGCTTAATGAGAACGCCATTGTTGAGATTTTCAAATAAATTGTGGTTGTACTGGCTCACCAAACTCTCCGTATATGTATTACACGTGTACAGTATGTAACGAATGAAGAGAGAATGGAAATCGATTCGAACAGTAATTCAGTAGTAAACGTGAAAGAGAGTAAGAATTATATCCGCTTGGTTAACGTTATCGTCCCGACAAAACCAGATATCTAACAGTTTATTTTTTTCATTCTCAATTTAACTCGATCGACCCTATTTTTAGACTATTTTTCTTCAAATCATATGTCGCTAATAACAAAATAATACTTTTCTTCATTCCAAGTGTACAAATGTAACTTTTTCCTTGTTGGGCAAATACTTTAAAACGCTTGGGGTAGGTATGCATATATTTCTATACCTACATAAATGTTACCTTTGGAATTTTATATTGTCTCTGAAACTGTTTCTTTTTTTTTTTTTTTTTTTTTTTATCTCTTTCTCTCTTTCTCAACTTGTTACTCTTTCTCTTAGAGAGAAACATAAGTTATAGTACACCGAGAGACTCCTACAACGAGACCGAAAGAGAGAGAGAGAGAGAGAAACTTCCGACGAACTTTTCGTCGCTAGAATAATTTCGGTACGTGTATGCAGACTAGATAAAGTTGAAAGCTACCTTCCTTCTGACTATATCTATATGCATATATGTATGCATACATATATGTATATATACAATATATATATGTTACGTTCCAACGATCTATGACGCACATTACATGCCCTTACTTCAAACAGACTTATTTTCCACTTCTAACGTGTTACAGAAATACATAGAAATTTATATGTTAAATTTTGTAAAAAATGAAAATTCACGATTCCCATCTAACATCTTCAAACACTTATCCGACACGCAAGATAGTACGCTAAATCTACTATATAGGTAATTACACCTTTTACGAATAATGTATTGCTACATCGATGAGAACGTAACACGCAAACAATCCAACATAGTTTATAAAAAAAAGTAGCATTTATCTTTATGAAAGAAAAGGAAAAGCAGAAGGAGAAGCAGAAGGAGAAGAAGAAGAAGTCGATGATTTGTTCTTATTAGTTAACAAACGCAAAGCTTAGTTGGGTTTTCTTCTTTTCTCGTGGAAAGTTTGAAAGCAAGTAACGCTTTACTCGCAACATTAGTTGGCTCCTGACCAAAATCGAACGTAAATCGAGTGAACAGGATAGCGTTAAAAAGGATTCCTTGCGAGAGATAACTTTTCCTCTTTTTATCCTTCTCTTTCTTTTGATATCCTTACGTGACCATTGCGTTACTTCTTCTGACACGTTCAAATATTGTAAGCTTTATTTACTTCACTGCCCCCCCATAATACCCATTTTCTTTTTATCCAAAAATAATATGAAAACGTCCTAGACAATAATCAAAGTTTTTAGTTAGAAAGACAAAAAATAATCGTTCATATTCATGAAAATATATAAACACCAAAAATATGATATATATAAGAAAAAAAGGTGGAAAAATTTCGAGCGAATATAAAAGAGCAGTAAAAAAGATACGTGTAGGAGATATAAAAAAAAATGGAAATATCAGGAAAGAAGATACTCTTCTTCGTGCTATATGCGTTCGTACAGTTTATATTACCACGTAGGGATAATATATCCGGTTTGGTCTCCTGCGTGTGTGTGTGTGTGTTTCTTTTTAAATGTACACCCGTCACGAAATTCAACGATTTTGAATACGGCCAGTTGCGATTAAAATGGAGACGATAGCTATCATTTTTCTACAAACGCGATAGGTTTCACGCACACCTCGTTGGACAATACTGATCGTCGTTTACGTGACGTAAGGATATTAATATATCGATGTACATAACATAATCATAATGTGTACATTATGTGCTGCATGCGGGTGTGACTGGACTGTATGACCAACAATTCTTTCGATTCTTTGCAATAATATTGTTCGTTGTTTTTCGAATAAATTGAAAGAAATAATCAAAATGTGATCAAAGCAAATTCACGTACGCACACGCACAGATATACAAATAGAAATAAACACTTTGAAAATGCATGATCTAAAGTCCATAAAAAGTAGTTGTGAATATTTAGAATATTAATGAACACTTCACTCTTGATACGATAGAAATAAATCCAACGTATACGTCACCATTAGTTTCATCAATCGTAACGAAAATGCTCCGATAAATCCGCGCGTGACATCTTGCGAGGGATGCACGTGCATGTGCGTGGCGTGTGCGTGTGCGTGTGCGTGTGCGTGTGCGTGTGCGTGTGTAATATCGTGTACAATTTGTTAGATAAAAACAAACGACAAGAAAGAAAAGTACTTGTTCAAGCTAATATCAAAAAACTCTTATTAATATCTTCTTTTTTATTGTATAATCGAATAAATATTATCCAATCTATTAACTCGTATTATCTTTGGGAGATTATTATTTTTCTTAAGTAATTATTTTGTCTATTTAAAAAATATGATTATTTTCATTAGTTTAAAAATGTCAACTGTAGGAAAAGAGTGCAGAAATAATATCTGACACAATTTGTCTTTTATATGTGACAATCAAATATTTCATTCGTTTATACAATATAATATTGTAATAATTAAAAGACTCACCTAAAAACACTAGATTAGACTTGAAAACCAGACGAATCACAATGAACACTAACCTTAGGGAAAAACTATTTTCTTCGATATTCACACGAAATAAAAGTGCATTCCCGTATAACCGAAAACAACGATGTGCATTCGTTCACATCTAAAATGCAACTTGAACTGTAGCCCGCGCTTTAAAGACTGCCGAGAACGTAGGGGTGAGAAATGTCATAGTGCCTGCGCGAATCTTATTTACAAACTAATTCACCAGAGAGCGGTAACGTACGCGTCAAACTGTCATGGCGAATTATCTTGTAATACCTGTCCCGACATCTAGCGGCTAAAAATTCAACTATCTAGTTAATTTCTTACGATGTTCGATTGCTCGATTGTTCGATTGTTCGATTGTTCGATTGCTCGATTGCTCGACTGTTCGACTGTCGATCTCTCTACTACATTTATTTAAATTTCAATGAATATAAAGCAAATAATATAGAATGATTAATAAATAAATACTTATTAGATTTTGGAATAGAAGGAAAATAGATAGATATATATATATATATAATAAAAATATTACTTCCTCCTCTTTATACATTTTTCTATTCTGATCTTAATGAATAGAATAATAAAATTGTGATTACAGAATACGAAGTAACATTTATATATTTATGATTATATATTTTCGTAAATAAATCTATATTTTTTTGTTTAATTATTATACCTAAAATGCACTGGTTTAGATAACGTTATAATAATAATAATAATTCGATAGTATTAATATCTTGTCAATATTATCTTAACCATCATACAAATTAACAATTTTTTCGACAGCAATTGTTGAATTAACGATAAGCAGACATTAGAGTATTAGAATATTTGAACAATCTAATTAATGTTTAAAACTAAAACGCTTTTCTTTCATCTTAAATAACGAAAATAATAATTAATTCATCTTTCTTCTTTATAAAATATAAACAAAAGAAAAAAACAAAACTTGCATTTCTTATCTTATTTTCTATTGTTATGTCCAATACTTAAAAAATAACTTAGCGTCATATATACTTGGTACGCGTTAGAGCACTTCCACCTTTTGTAGGATCCATCATACGATCCCAATTAGTATGACCAACAACAAAACCAACGGCTCGCATCTTTTCTTGTTGTTTACGTTCCTCTAAATCTGCCCATCTCACCTATAACGTTAAACAGTCCTACCAATCGTTTATAATTCTATTATTATAATTATCTCTTACATATTTTCATTCTATTTGATCAATATAAATGACTATAGTAATAATGATCTCTTATTGCACACACACACATACCCTCTTTTTTCCAGACGTATCTTCCATGTTATAATAATCGGGGACTTGTAAAAAATCTTCCATCGTTTGTGGTTTGCTTTCATTTTTTTTTCTCGCTAAACCATCTAGACGATCTATAATGTAAATGCAATAAAAATATATATATATAATTAAATAATAATAATTATAACAAATTAAATGCAACATTTTAATGTCACATTAGTTAATAATATTTACCTAACTTATCTTCTGCTTCCATTCGTTCCCATTTACTAATACCCTAAAAATGCATATATTTTTACATACATTTATGCAAATATACATGTAATAAAAACTATTAAAGAAATATAAATTTACAATCATTTCCGGAACATCGTCCTGACTATCTTGACTTTCTTCGTTTGGTTGTAATACTTTATCTGAAATTTCTTGACTATCTTCCATTTGTACCTAAAATAAAAACGACGAAATAATATACATATATAAATTGAATCAATATTCCTAGTGAATCAATTTATATATGTATTCATTCAATTGATCGTACTTCTTCGATTGCTTGTTCTTGTAACATCGAATTTACATCTAGTTTTTGATGATAACTTGGCGTGGGTTCAAAATAATCCACAATTCTATTAATTTCATCCTCTGATCGATTATGAATATTTCTTTTTAAACAGATTTGTACATCCATTTCCATTTCGCATACATATACCTATATAGATAAAAAAAAAAAAAAGACAAGATAATTAACATTAACTTCATTAACTTCAAATTGTTCAATTTAATTGATCTTACATACCTTGAATCCTTTACTTTTTGCAAAGCTCCACATATCTTCGTAATCTGATATTTTTTCATTAATACAATCTAATATAATAAAATTGAAGAAACCATCGGTAATATTTTTCTTAAAAGCTTTTACAAGCGATACTATGTAACTTGGTTCCATTGCATCTTCATATTCGTAAACCATTTCCTAATGAATTAAAATAATAGTTATAAATTTGCATAGAATATTATCATGTATATCGACGATATAGGGGTATAGTACGTACCTTTGCTATTACTTTCTTCCCATTGTCATCTTTTGTTTCTATTTCCTTTTCAACGAGGAAATAATCATCAAGGCTTAATATTCTCGGAGCAGAGCCTCCTTGTTCAACTTCCTTGTCCTTATATTTTAAAGATATAATAAATAAGGACATATATAACATATTCGACGACGATATTAAAAAGTGAAATAATGATTTTGAAAGCATACCTTAATTAATTTAGCTACAAATGACTTGCCACTACCAGGGGGACCTCTTAAAATAATAGCTATTTTAGATGGTCTATTTTGACGACCTGGAGGACACAGTAGATCATCCACCATTGTACAGTTAGCCGTTTTCGCCAGTTCCAAAGTCTTTGTTGATGGTAATTCGGATACATTTTGCTGTTTGTCTGTAAAGCTGTAACAAAAAATGTCTCAATGTTAAAATATATTATATTTTATACGCGCATTGTGTTTTAATAATCTACACGTATAGAGTAAAAGTAAATAATATATGATATTTATCAAATTAATTGAGATTTCAATAATCATGACAACTTAAATATTATAAGTTGCATTTAATGCAAATCATTAAAAACTAAATTAATAATAAGAATATTGATAAAGCTTCAAAACATAATCTGGTTTTGTAAGCTTACTAAATTCGGCAAGCCATAATAATGGTTTATATTTGATAATATAAACATTTCTTTCTCAAATTTCTTGCATAAAAATCGCCATGAATTAGAGAATAAATCAAAATGCGACAGTGTTACATTACACGAAAAGAGTAGCAAGATTATTGCAACGTAACGTCGTTACTCGTAACGAATTAACGCGTCTTAAAGTCGCATACCATAACATAAATCAAAATAATCCAAAGTTTAAAAAGATATCTTTTTAAACACTATCTCACACCATGGTAAAAGAAGATTCAGATATTTCAAGAGAGCGTTTAAAAATGTTTGTTTAAATAATAAAATATTACTTATTTGAGTAATATGAAGAAATATTGTATATACATTATATTGCTATACCACCACATACTTCAATTTTCAAGCAGAATATATTTAATATATATTATTCTATAACTTTATAGTCTGTTCAATGAGTTGAATTAGTAAAAATAAACAAATGCACTTGATTGAAACAGGAGCGTATTTCACAACCATCAGATAACAACATAATACTTTCAGGGTGGGGGATTCTTGAAATGGGTAGAATTGTCGCTAAAGTAAAACCTAACGACGATCGATGTAAAAATTCACTCCTGAATTCCTTACCTATTGATATACTTGATAATTTTTATTACTCTCGGTTAAAATAAACATTTTATTTACTTCTACTGACTCGACTCATATGACGGACTGCTAAAGTAATCAAAGTTTAGTAGAGGTAATAACATATAAGAACGTTTAAATCGTATCTTAAAATTATGCCAAGCAGAAAGTCAATCAATGATGCTGCATATAATACGTATGTAATTTCTTACATTGACAAATATTGTAAATCTGTGGAAGTAGTATCCATTGTTTAATATCCTAAAGATTGAAATAAATAAATGAATTTAAATTGATATTGTATTAACATACCTGGTATTTGATGGTTTAGTCTCTATGGTGTTCTTGTTTGAATTCTCCTGCCAGTTAGTACGTCCTTTTGATCTAAAGCAAGTTAAATGTCTTCAAGACACAGGACATATTCATAGAATATATAAATATGAAATATTATTACTTCTAATGTAAATATACAAAAGATAGATATACTAATGTGAAAATTCGATAATGTCATATGTTATGTTATGTTATGTTATATGCATAACGATATAAAAATAAAAATAAAAATAAAATAATATAAACTATTTTCGTGTATATTATTAGAACACTCCTGAAAAGGCATTACCTGTCCTTCTCTCTGTCATTCTCTTTGCTTATATCTGTTTGAACTCGTTCGCATCTCTCATGGCCTCTATCTGTGGCCAAGAAAAATATCAATGAGAAAAAAATGATGTATGTAAAATATCTACAATGCTTTTATTATTATAATATTATAGATTAATATAATTTTGAATTGTATACTTAATAAGCAGCAAATGATATATTGTAAAAATGACGAATATGTAAAAATAACGAAATTTACCTTTATCATTAATCTTATCACTTTGTTGAATTCTTTTGGATTCTTCTCTTTCTTTATCCGAAATATTAGGATAAACTCTTTCTTCTTTGGAGGAGTATTCCCTTTCTTTCTTGTCATCTGCATTTCTCTTTTCTCGTTCATATTTTCTGATATTAGAAGTCCAATCGCTTTCTCTCGGCTCATTTAATTTTGTCTTTCGTCTATGTTCATGTTTCATCACCACTGAATTTTCATATGTCTTCATTTTTTCTTTATATTCTTTCAAGTTCTGTTCATTTTCTTCCCAATTTCTAAAATCTCTTTTCGGCAACATTTCATGATCCGGTACGACAGGTTTTAATTTTCCATGTCCATAATCAAAACATTGAACAGGTGTTAAATGTTCTTGCATTATGGTGCGAGGAGCATGGGCATAATCGATTACTTTAACAGGTACGTGCTCGGTATATTTTTTATCTTTACTGGCACCACCATGGTTATAATTAAATTGTCTCTCTATACAGAATTCTTTGTTAGGTGTACCTCTCATATAAGATGATGATGATGATGATGATGATAACTGAGGATTGTCGATAGGTCGTTGTTTAATAAAAGCAAGAGAATTATTGTACTTGTAATCTAATCCAGCAGAAATGTCTCCATAACCAATTCTAGAATCTCCAACGATATTTGAATCAATAGCAGATTTTTCTACGATCTTCTTATCGAACGGAGACATTTGATTATGAATGTTAGTTTTGAATTCGTGAGGCGGAAGATTAATAGGGCAATCAGGTCCGTATTGTGACCTAGAACCAGTGGGGTCACTAAAATTGCTTTGAAATGATGTTTTACAATCAGGTTTATTCATTTTACCCAATTCAAAATTTAAATTTAATCCTGTATTACAAGTTCCAGTATCAGTAATGCCTCGATCGAATTTCCTATCTAAATAATTTTCATTAAATTTGTCTTGATAAATATCATTATTATTACCACTATCAAGTGCACCACCACCACCACCACCACCACCATCAACAAATGCACCAGAAGGTTTATTGCCAAAGGGTGATCTATTGCTACATAATCTGTTGTTATAATTACGTGTACTCGCTGCTTCATTGTTTATACCTTGAAATTCGAAAGGATTTTCAAATGGTCCACGAGCTCCAAATGGTTTAGTATTTAATCCTGTATTACGTATGTCAAAATGTCTTTCCATTAAATTTCGAGGAGGACCAAGCATTCTATCTTGTAGATTGTGATGTGAAAATTGTCCAGAAGAAAAAGGTCCATCATTAGAACATTGAGGATCAAACGATCCATCCATAGATCTTCTATTATTGAAATTTCTTTCATTTATAGGAGTATGAAATCTGTCAACAAGTCCTCTAGGACCAAAATTTGTATCTTTAAATTCTCTGATATCGCATGGCATTTCATTCGGTCTCCACAGTCCTACATTTCTATTATTATTACCTCCTCTAACAACACCTAATTGTCCACCAATCGATGATCCTCGTGATTTAAATTCTATATCATTTGGTCCTAATGACGAAAATTGTCCATTATTTGGAGACTGTTGTAAAAACCTTCCATCGTTATGGCCCCTAGGACTAAATGAATTTTTTGGATCAAAATATTTAGTAGAATTTCGCTCTAATTCTCCCCCCGTAAGAAAATTACGATCTGCACCAAAAGGCTCTTTTAATTTTGGATTATTGGCAAATGTGTTGTTGTTATCGTTATTCAAATTATCCGTTATTGGCCCTAAATTAGGTAATTCTGGTGGAGGTTCCATGTTTAAATCTTCCGGTTTTGGATCATTCTCTCCCATAAAAGGTAAGACTTCAGATTTTTTCATTTGCTCTGTATCTGATGCATTTGATTCTAATTTTTGATCTGACTGATGTTCTGCTTGTATTTTGTCATCGATTTTTTCATTATTTTCTTCAACAGGAGCAATCAAATTTGAACTTGATGATTGAGTATTACATTCCGTGTTATTAACATCTTTCTTAGACAAATTAACATCAGGAAATGATTTATCCATCCAAGGTGGCTTTTCTAATGATAATACATCCGCCGAGCGTGTACCTTTATCTTCTTGAATATTTGATTGTGTTGTATCCGTAATATTCAACGACGACGATTCTTCTCCTATTTTTTCTGTTTGAGATACTTCTTTTGCTTTAACTGTATTATCTGTTTCATCTTTATTAACAGGAATATCTAATTTTTTCTCTGTAATTATGTTATCTGTATTTAAAGATACATTATCATCCGACAGTCCACTATTCTGCGTATCTTTAATTTGTTGTAATTTAGGATCTCCTCTGTCAAATTGTTGATCAATTCGTTGATCAATTCGTTGATCAATTCGTTGATCAATTCGTTGATCAACATCCACTGAACCAAACATACTTTGATTTTTATCAAATTTAGAAAAATTAGGGGTGGAGGATTCTCGAATAAATGGACTATTAGGATCGTTGAAATCAAAAGGTTTTTCACGTTGGTTAAAATTAGCGTGACCACGAAATCTAAAGTCAAAATTTCCGCCGTGTGGTTTAAAATCATTAGGGCCACGAGGTCCAAATAATCTAGGATTATTGGAAAGTTCAAAATTGCCACTAAGTCGAGGACTATAAGTTGTCATTCCTCTTACTCCCAAATCCCTTTGTCCAAAGTCGGTAGAACTTTTCGATATGAAGGGTAAATCACCACCAGTAATCTTTTTAAAACTCTCACTTAAAGATCCAACATTAACAGTTTTATCAGAATCTTGAAAACTAGGTTTGAATACATCTGTAGCGGCTTTTCTTTTTTCCATAAGCTTCTTTAATTCTGGTGGCAATACATAGTTAGGTTCTATTTGATTATTTCTTTCAAAGTTGCGAGAATTATTATTATCTTTTACATTATCTATTCCTTTGTTTTGTTCAAAATGATCCATATTTCTTCCAAATCTATTGTTGTTTCCGGGGCCAACATTATCACTAGATGATACATTAAAAGGATCAAAACCTGGTGCAAATATATCGCCGCATTCTAATCCACTTCCCTGATCAAATCTTTCATTTCTTGAACCAAAACGATCGTTATTATTGCCAAAACGATTGAGTGGTCCAAATCGGTTACTACTTGGACCAAATCTATCATTACCAGATCCAAATCGTATATTATTTAATCCAAATCTGTCTCTTGATCCAAATCGATCGTTATAACGATCATTTGAATTTCCAAAACGATCCCCAGCAACACCAGATGATCCAAAGCGATCACTCGATCCTGGTGGACCAGAACGATCAATATTGAAACAATCATTGTTTAAATTATTAATCGAATTAAAATTATTTGGTGTATTGAGTTGATTATTACCGCCACCACCACCACCACCACCACCACCACCACCACGTTCCATGAAATTTCTTTCTTGTTGTTTATTATAATTTTTCCCATCAATATCTGTCTCATCTGCTGATTTATAATGTTCATTTCCTCTATTGAATCTCACATTACCATAATTAAATGATCCATCAGATCTAAATTGATTATGTTCGGATAAATTTTTATCTATTTCTCGCCTAAATAATTCTGGACCAGTGCTACCTAATGATCCTTTCCTATTATTCATCCGATCATTATTAGAATTGTCGATTGCATCGAAATTACCAGAATAATCGGATAAACTCGAAGGATCATTGGATCCGAAACGATTAATGTCTGAACTTGCTTTTTCATTAGCACCAAACGTATTCAAATTATTTCCACTTGACCCATAAGAGGATCTGTTCTGTAAAATTGATCTCACACCTGTGTCCGGTACTTGTCTTCCATCATTGTTGTTGTTGTTGTTGTTGTTATTATTATTATTATTATTATTATTAGTAGTAGTAGTAGTAGTATTACTATTATTATTATTATTATTAAAACCTGGTGGTGGTTGTAAAAAATTTGGTCCTGCATTTGGCACATTAGGTGGTGGTAGTGCGAAATTTGGAGGATGCATTGCACTTATTGCTGCTCCAAATGATGGCTGAGTCGATGTAAGATTTTTATGAAAACCGATATAATTTTGCATTCCAGAATTAAATTGAGCTGCCCACTGTGCAGCTTGTTGAGCATTCCAAGATGATACAGTATCCGTATTCGAAGATTGAGATGTTGATTGCTGTGTAGTTATTGCCGGTGTAACTGTTGTAGATGAAATATTGCTTGTGGTCTGAGGTGGAGGAGGTGGTGGTGGAAGTGTTCCTGTATTTTGTTTTCCTGTTAACCCAAGAGTTTTTCCGATGCCTAAAAGATTGTTAATTAATCCTTGATTTTCTGTACTTGATAAAATATTCATTATCTTGTCTCCTCCAGGTAGATTCTTTGTTTTTTCAGTATCCGCTTTAGCGGTCATTTGTTTCTGTTGTTCACGCTTCTTACGCATCATTTCTCTACGTTCAATAAGTTTCTCACGCCAAGATGTCCACTTTGCTTCATATATTTTATAATGTGTCTAAAAAATAGAATCTTAATATTTACTAATATATTAGATCTCAAAAGATTCAATAATTAATATGTTATTGTATGAATAAATATACTTGCAATATAAATGAATATAATACATCACCTACCTTATCAGGATGATTTATATTTTGCTGCTTCCAATCGTTAAACTGTTCTTCCCACTGCTTAAACTGAGCATCAAATGTTTTTTCAGCATCAGTTAATTCTTCGTCTTCTTCAGTTTTTAACTTTTTTGCACTACAAGATTCACTAACAGTATTACTAATACGTTTTTTAGCAGAATTACCGTCATTACTCTGAGCACTCTCCAGAGGCAACGGTGGTGGCAGAGGTGGATTTTGGGAAGAATGAACATTTAATTGCAAAGGCGCGTTACTTACGGGCTGCTTCGAAGGAAATAATGGAAGATTGTTTTGATGTGGCGGAGGAATATTTGTGAATTGATATGTATTAACAGAACTCGGAGGTAAAGGGGGTTTAAAATCCTCTTTAGGAAGTGGTGGTGGCATTGTTGGTAATGGTGGTGCATGACCGGATAAATTTAAATTTTGTGATGACATTTGCTTCATTGTTTCTTGATACTGCAAGGAAAATATTCTATGATGTAACGATAAATAATTCTTACAAGAATATACATATTTCAATGGAAAATATTATTTCATATATGATGTGCACCTTTTCTCCGTACTGTGCTTGCCACTGTTGATATTGTTGGTGCCACTGTTGCCACTGCGTCCAATTTTGTTGCTGAGCAGCGGCCCATTGTTCAGGTGTATATCCAGTAGGTGCCTGAAAAATATTATATAAAAATTTATATAATGATATTGATATAACATCATAGACTTAATATTGTTTCTCTAAAGAAAATCTTGCAATCAAAATTATACTTACTGATTGATTATAGTATTGCATATAAGTTTGCATCATAGCCATTGTATCTGCTCCTGGCGTGGTATAACCAACTGGTGGCTGAGGCATTGAAGAAGTAATGGCACCAGTTGGTACTTGCCATTGATTCCAATTTTGCATTTTTAATCCTTTATTACTCGAGCTAATACCTCGTTAGCTATATACGTTTTTTGTTAATGCATGTTGATCTCTTTTCGATGGCTGCAGTCCATTCGGACGCTATTACGTATTCAGAGAAAATCATTATTGTTATAACCATTATGATGTATCAATAACATATTGAAATATAATTGGAACGATACATAAAATCTATTTGTATATAATAAAAACATTAATAAATATTATAAATATAAATGAGAAAGGATATGAAGTATTATTCATACTTCAATAAGTTATAATACATACAATAGTGAATAATGAGCATTGAAAATTATGTTTGTTCTTTTAAAATGTGTGTTTTTCTTTTTTTTTCTTCTTTTTTYTTCTTTTTTTTTTTTTTTTTTTTTTTTWWYWGRASMWCWSAT
>NW_015149106.1:233357-348607 GCF_001465965.1 Polistes dominula
ATRYWWATYGTKCGATWMWAGAAAAATAATAACGAGGAAATGGTATAAACACATATATATGTATATATACGTTTTAATAAAGAAATGAAAAAAAAATCTGAATGACGACATAGAATTGTTTCAGTAATCGCAATGTTTTCAAAGTAATATTTGGTAATAAAGTGTCAAGCTTAACTTATATAGGGCATAAAATATCAATGATTAGCCTTATAAAGTTAAGAAAATATGACACTATAGTAGCATTCTAAAGACAATTCCCAAAATATCTTCTCACAGAATTTTCTTTAAGAAGAACAATATGTATATCGATGTATCGTTTAACTACAAACATGTAAATCATTAAACAATCATATATAAAGAAATAATATACAGATCCAAGAGTGGTATCTAAGAGATCGCATTGCATGCGACAATTGTTAAATAGCTAATTATGTAATATGCTACATAATATTCATCAATATATATTATAGCACTCATCATACATGTGTGCACATATATGTATTTATATGTAAATACACTTTTAAACATTAAAAACTAGATTTTTGTATTCAGTTAAATGTTGATGTTTGGTTATAGATTTTGTAATTTGTACTTTGATAAATATACATGTCGATTGACATTATAATATATATACACAAGAGAATGAATATATTCTCTAAATAGAAACAACTACAAAAATTATACAATTTCATGAATAAACTTGATACTAAAGTACAGGGTAAAATTCTAGTATCATCATAATCATCATCATCATCATCATCATCATTAGTATCATAGATTTATTTACATATATCGTCACGTGATATACTTGATACAATAAATATTATATTATAAATATATATATATATATACATATAGATATATATTGTAGGAATATAATATTGTAATATATCGATTTTTCGATACAAAAATGCATTTCATTTAATTCATGCTATGAACAGCGTCGTCATAATGGTTAAGTCCATTTAATTTTGGAAACATTTATTTTGACAAAATATCAATTCGCATAAATATTCACATCGCTTATTATATATTATTATTAATAAATAATGAAGGAGTACTTACGAATGGATTACTGCAAAGATTTCCTTGAAATTAATTCCAATAGGATTTTTTCGCGATACCGAATTACAAGGAATCGAAACCGAATCAGTACTTTATGGCTACCGACTAAAGCGAAAGAAAAAATTAATTGCTTTGTGATAAGTTCAAATTCCCTAGTATCTAGTTGTATATTATTATTCCCTATATACAGTTTGCTTTGTATTTTGCGATTTATTTTGAAAATATTGTCCTTAATATAAATAGGTATATGAGAGCACTTCAATTACAAAAATAATAATTATAACAATACAAAAGAACATTTTTCAAAGTTAGTAATTTTGGAATATTTTCATTTCCAAAAATAAAACTATATTATCATCACTCGATAAAGTGTGATACTATTACAGTAGGTAGGTAATGTTTTACCGATACAATTATTTAACAATAACTTTTTATTTTAAACGAAATGAATTATAAAAAGCATTTTGAATAATTCATTAATTAACAATAAGGATGGAGTAATACAAAAGAAGGTAAATGTAAATTTTAACAAATTTTGGCGACGTAATTTGATCTAACGTTGTTATATATTATACAATCAAAATATTTCATTATAATAATAACATTATTGTTATTTTAAAAGAAAAGCACAGAAAAAAAAGAAACATCTTTAAAGCATTTTTAAGATACCACAATTTTATTTGACTAAAATTTATCGCCAAAAATTGTATATCCTAGTAGAGAATGTTTGTCCCATGTTTAGAGTTAAAATATGAATATGGTTCCTTCCGGTTGCAATTGTTCTCCAATAGGTGTTTGACCATTATCATCATTAATTATCATTTCCGTTAATTTTCCAGCAAAATGAGGATTAGTTTTCATTTCTCGTAATATTAATTCAGGAGTTATTCTAAAATTTGTTATTTTAAGGAACGTATCTATGATATAAAACAAGAATTGACTGTATGCACTTTACATACCCTTGTGGGAAATTACGAAGAAGAGACAAAAGTACTCTTTCTCGTCTGTTAAGATTAGAAATTTCGTAGGGTCCATCCCTTTTACCGTATCCTACTCCAATTGAAGTAGATATTTCATCTGGTCTGTAACCACGTATCTCTCTATCTCTCGGTACTTTTTTATCGCTCGGAATATTATAACTTCGATATTTCGATCCATTCACCATCAAAACCCATCCGAAAAGTATTAGAGCCATCATTAATCCAAATCGCATGATTGTTTTATTTGTCTTGCTAGAGTTAGTTATCCTTTAGAAAAATTCAAACAATCGGAAACTGTATATACTTAAACATAACATTATTTCATTATTTATTTTCACTATCAATTATATTCAGTATATTTTCTTTTTTCTTTTTTTTTTTTTTAATCAGAATAATTGATGAACTTCTTACAAGATTGTTTCATTACCTAATACTAAATCTTAAATTTACATTATTATATTAAATAAATAAACATATACACACATGAGAGCCAGGTGCTAAAAAAAAAGTCCATCGGATATTACTTACGTACACGTATTAAAGGATACATTTAAAAATCACTTTCTAATCAACTTAGATCGATTAGAATTATCTCATAAGAATAATATATAGAAATACATACATATATATATATATATATGTAATATTTATAATTACAATATTGTTATTTTTTATCGGATCCAAAAGAAATCATTGAAATGAAAAAATAAGAAACTTAGCATAAATATTTGAAGAAGAAGAAGAAGAATAAGAATAAGAATACACAGACACAGCAGGATGCTGTGACAAGTTAGATAAGTCATCTCTAATAACGCGTATCACGAAGGAGAGAACTGAATTCTCGATCTAGTTCGGTTGCTTTTGTATAAAGCCGCCTACCTTGGCGTCTCAACGGCCGCAAAAACAGCCGCCGTGCATCGCCTTTTGCTATCAATTTTCATCTCTATAATCATTTATATTATTTCATGTAAATGAAATATAATAAAGTATATATGATCAAATAATTGGAAACAATATCTATAATATTATTTTAGATAAAATTATTTAAAAATTATGAATTGAAATGATGATGATTTAGAACATTTCGTGCCGCCGTAATTGCAACCACCGCCGGAGACCGCAAGTTTATAGAATAGCCGCCAATGCGTATACGGACGGATGTCTGCAGTCACCCCCATAAACCGCCTACTCCCATTTCATCGGACATAGTAATTGTCCAGCCCCTTGATATGCCCTATTTTACATTACAGTACATGCTAATAAGTATAATGCACTTGTGCTTACGTTCCATTTCCTAAACTATATATATATATGTATGTATCTTCACTTCTTTTCATTACCTTTCAAGAAATTTAATTTACAATTTTTTCTATCTTATACATATATATTTTATGTTTTTTATTTATAAATATGTAGTTTCATTTTTAAATTGTGGGATTCGTAATTAAAAACATAAAAGTTTAATATATATATATGTACGTATATTCTTCTTTTTACTTAAAAATCGATATTAAATGCGCTTTAAATAAATATATATATATAATATTTTATCTAATAATTACTTAATCGATACGTTTTAAATATATATGAAGTAATTATTAAAATAATTATCACAAAGTTTTGATTTCGCAATGATCTAATATTACGTTTGGAATTTCGTGGAATACGTATGACCGAGGAATGCCTGAATATTTAACGAAAAGATCCAAAAAACGTATACTTCCAGTCGATTCGCTTTCCGCTTCACTTCCAACTTTTGTACTGAAACATAGTTTTACTTATTATTAATTAACAATTAATTGATTAGATTTATTGATTTATACATTCTTACCTATCTGTTGTTACGAGAGAAAGTATATACATACAGATATATTTTATATAATTAAATGTAATAGAAATATGGAATTGACGAAGCATAGTTTGTATTCCAGCAACAAATACTACTGCATCTAAATGATCTTGTGATTTTTTACTTAAAAGACTCGCTGTAAGAATAATTTGATATTAATATGAATTAATATAGAAATGAAATGTTATTATATATCAATTGATACCTGTAACGTTGCAATAATACAATTTACCAAGCTGCGATACGGTAAATAAAAACATTACAAATGATATGTTGTTTATGTGTGGAGGTTTAATATAAGATTTATTAAGAGGATCACTTATGCCGGCCCAATCTAATCTTAAACTGAGCTCATGAAGTAATTGGATTTCGTCGGATTTTTTTATTTTTTTATCGTCGCTTAAATTGCTTGACTTAATCTCAGACAATATTGCTCTGTATATACGTATACAAAAATATAAGCATCGAGAATATTAAGTTAAATTCTTTAATAATTTATGTAACGATGATAGACATACGTGTTTAATGTTTGCAATGCTGCTTCCATATGTTTTGCTTCAAATTTACATGCTGTATTTAATTCGTATGCTATTTTTCTTCGAAGTATTTGATAATGACCTATTTTTAATATCCAATCTAATATTTGCAGCCACATTTTATTTCCATGCGTACCAACGATGGTCTGCAATTTTGTCATCATAGCTGCATATACGTGTAATCATATTATTAATATCATTTTTCCAAGTAACATTCTCTATTATTTTAAATCATACCTTTAGGATTTTCTACACTGTTTACAATAGTCAAACATTCATCAATGATAGAAGACCATTGTTTGTTACGCATTTCTTTTTCAATATAATTGATTACATTTTCCAATTCAATCACAATATAAAATGATATCAGTTTATCCATGCCTGCTAATGCTGGAGTACCTATTGCATCTAATATCATTGTAAAAACTCTGTGATCTATTATCTCGCTTAGTGTCATGATATTACACCAAGCAAGTGCATGCTCTATATAAACAGTATTTCTAAAAATGATAATTGATAAAATAAACACCCTAGTGTGCTTCATAAATATATAGAATATTATTTTTCTAATATTACCTAGGATCAGTAATACGAATAAGTTCTCGAGTAAGCCTGCCAATAAAAGTTAAACAATTGTTTTCTGTTAACGAAGGATGTTTCTCATTTGAAAAATATCCCCAAGCTTTTCCAGGGATCCAAGAAGATCCTCTTTGTTCTTCTTCAATTGCACTATCTATAATATAAATAATCTAAACAGAAAAGAGATTTTTTGATGAGAACAAGATAAGGATTAATTCCATTGTTTTCTCATTGATGCTTACTTCTTCGTGCCATATTTTTAAACTGTTGATATTTATATAATCTTGAATATATTGAAAAGATTTACGATAACCGTCCATTATAGAGGCTAAACTTTTTAATTTTTGAGGTAATGTTACCTACACACACACAATCATGTCAACGTTACAATAACTATAACAATGTATTTTTAATATTGCAAATGTTATATAGATTTATATTATACATACTTTTGATTTAGAATCAAAGATAAGACCATTTTGTAACGCTAAAGTAACTTGTTTCACAAGTTCCTGACGTATACCATCTTCTAAAAGACGATGCGAGTCCACCCTTAAAACACCTAATGAAACACTTCGTAAAGAAAGTACTCCTTTTGTAAAAACCGATACATCATATGTTAATTTTGCCATCTACATAAATAAATAACATTGTATGTAATATTATTCACATGAGTATATATTAAATATAGATATATCAAAATCAGAAATATAAATAAAATAATACTACAATTTTCAATACCTGTAATCTATCATCTAATTGAGCATAGTCTTTTAATTTGTCTTTAGGTAATTTTGTTGGTATTTCTTTAAAAGCATTTGTTTCTAAATGCACTATCTGAGCGAGTAAACCAAAAACTGTTTCAGGAATAATTTGCAAAACTCTTCTAGCGTAACTTTCTAATTCTCTACTGTAATATTGAGACACAGAAGATAAATCAGAACTACATGCTTGATTTATACGTAATAATGGTGTCTCTAAAGCTGAAGCCATCTATAAAAAAAAGATATTGTGACTGTTTACGTTGGCTTGGCTCATGGCTTTTTCTTATATTCTTTCTTACTTTTAAAAACAACGCTTTCAATTTGATGACTGTCGGAGGATTCTTTTTTATACTTAATTGTATAACATCAGTAAAAGTTTCCATTATATTCCACGCGTAAGTACAATCAGTTACTATGTTTAAATTAATAATAGTATCTTCCGCAATATTTCCTGTTCGTAGCATATTATGTAATATTTCACGAGTATCCGACAAATATTGAGATACATGTAGATTATTTTCCAACTGATGAAATTCTAAAATCATTGAAAATTAATGACACCAAATACATAAGATAACAAATTTTCATTGAAATTTTACCTTGCACGTATTCCAATGCCTGTAATAATTGAACAATTTTTCTACTATCCTCTTGTTGCAAAGAATTAATATGTTTACTTATTTCCATAAACCATGCATGCAAATCTTGAATTTTTTCAACGCCATCGAGAGATTTGTTATCGCCAAATATTTGAGCTAAATCAATGATGCGTTTAACACAAGCTTCTTTATCTCTGAGCCACTTAGTTTCTTTTCCAACTAATAACTAATACAAAATATACAATTGTTACTTCTTTTGTAAATGTTAGAAAACAAATATTTAAAAATTGTATTCACCTCTTTATACTTCTGCTTAACATCTTGTTCAATTTGCGCTGTATTCAACAATAAACGAAGACAATTAATCTCTGTATATTTACTTTCGGTAATAACAAGTTGTTGAAGAGAACGAGAACGTTTCGATAAATTTAAAGAAGTTGTATGCAATAAAATCCAGCGCAATGTTACATTGCAATCTCGTACTAAATTCACTAATGATCCTATTGCATTTTCATCCAGGGTACCAGCTAATTCTACTTCTTCAGTTTCGCGTAATAATTCCTAGAATATGATACTATTAATGTGAATTAAATTAGAATTAATATATATATATATCACTTACCTCCATTTTTTGACCGTGCTTTTGAGCTATGGTTCTTATATTAGACGTTTCAAGATTATTATTAAGAGCTGTTCTTGCAGCTTTATATGGTAACCACCAATCTTTTAAGTTTATAACTATTCCCATGTAAATACTAATCACCCAATTATCGGAAAAAAATTTATCTACAATTTCTCTCATCACTGCGGTTTGCGTATTTAATATGTCTGGTATAAAGCAAAGAATTATAACCAACATTGAGGCTTGAGTTGAAAGAGCAATGTTTCGATATTCTGGTTGATGATTATGAAAAGCAGGTCTTTGATTATATAAATCACCAAATCTTAAACAACCAACGATTCCTTCTATTATTGAGGCATTTAATGGTATTCTCCTATAAAATAATTTAATATACATCAAATAATGCGTATACATCAAATTTGATAAATAAAAATTAGAAGACATACCCAAAGTAATCTTCAGGATAATTACTTGGACGTTTTCCTATTTTACTATATCCTGTTGATCGAAGTAACATACAAATATCGTCTACTTTAGTAGACGATGATTCTTGAGCATTGTATCGATAATAAGATACAAGTAAACGTTCACGAACTCTTCCTTCAAAATGATTGTCTACTAATAACAACATAACTCCATATAAATATACTGCCTCGCACTAGAAATATATGTAATAACAAATAAATATAAAATATGATATTTAACTTATTTATTTTATTAATATCAAATAAAATTATACCATCAACTGTTTTCCATCTTCAGATGACTCGACAGTACTAGAAGACTGATAATCTTCTTGATTTAACTTTTCGATATAAAAATTTAAATCTGTTATATATTTGTGTATACTTTCAAATGCCAGATAAAAGCGTGATAACAATTCAGAAAAATTATTTCTTATTTCTTCATCCGTTTCTTGAAGCACCTGTAAATATAATTTACAATTTAAAGTTTATTAAGATAAATAGGATCATAATTTAATAGTCATTAAAAGTTAAATTCCTTACCGGATCATCTTCAATTTTTTTTTCATACGTACTAGTTGCTTTGAAATAAGAAAAATCATTTAAGATCGGACCATATTTTTGAGTAACTTGCTTCGTATCCAAACTGTGTACAAACAAAAATTATATTTTATCTTTAACACATAATAAACATATAAACCAATAAAACTAACCTAAAAATTGGTGGAACATAATCCTTCAAGCGCATCAATTCAGCTATAATTGCATTTCCACGAGAAACTAATCGCAACAATGTCTGTCCTCCAACATTATTAATAGTTAAATAATCACCCATTTTTAATTTGATAGAAAGAAAATATATGAAGTGTTAAAATGATGAATAAAATGTCACCATAAACGTCACTGTCAATACTTCCCTGATATCAATTGCAATAAAATTATAAATTTATATTATGTTTTGATATTTAATAAAATAAGAAAGAAATGGATCATTAATAGATTTATAGATTACTTTGTTTTCAGCCTGCATTTATGCATTTATTTCATATTAAACATATATGATAAATAATGATTGATCTTATTATCGAGCAGTGATGCCAGGACATGAGATACGCACGTGGGATCCTTCATGCGCATGCGCATGTTGACGTCACAACTCGACGGTGGTTGTTTCCATGGACGTATATCTATGTGCAAGACTGATTAAAATCTGATGATAATAATAAAAAAGCTTTCTGCACGGCTTGCAATAAAGTATTGGCATGTGAAAAATCAGAACTTATTATAAAAATATATATATTCATTTATATTTCCATGTAAATATGTTATTTCTTTTAAAAATGTCCTCTTCTTCTAATTTCTACTGTATTTCAATTGTCACGGGGGTCTAACGATACCACATATTTGTGTGAAGTATATACGTTACTAAGGATTAAATACTGCGCATGCGTGGGAAAAATCCCACCTCCTGCATCACTGTCATGGAGATAGTAAACCATGTGATTCTATTACACAATAATGCTTGCATCACAATTAAAAATATTAGTCTTAATTTCGCGCCGATTTTTCTCATGATTAGAAATCTAACCTTGTTTTAAACAATTTGTTTTAAATTCGTCCATTTTATATCTTTTACAAATAACAATAAATTTAAATGTTTAATATATATTAATGTATACATACATTATATAGGTTATACAATTAGGAACGAATATGAAATTGTCACATTCTAAAACAGATACTTGATATCTATTTCGAGTTATATGCAATGTGTTAATCGTTTATTTATATCACACTAGTGTGTGCCGATTTTCTCGTTGATCCTCCAACTATGTTTAAACTTAAACATAGTTTAGTTAAAATTGTACATTTTATTATTTTTTCCTAAACAATAAACAACGTTTTTATTTCCAATTATGGATGAAATATATTTTCGCATTACAAATCATCTAGAAATATTACAGGTATCTTTTTTGTTATTATTATTATAAAGATTAATACTACAACTAATCCATGTATATTATTATAATTTAAAATTAATTTCTATAATTTTACTTTTTTGTTCATTCCTTTATATATTTTTTTTGTATGTATATAGATAATTTTGCATAATTAATAAATAATATTAATAGCTGAATTTTCTTCACGTTAACGTTATGATAATAATGATAATAATAATAGTAATATATACATATAGAAGAAATATTTCTCATGTCTGCAAGTATGAAATAATTGAAAAAGAAATTTGGGATAAGGTTCGAGGATCTTTAGCGATTCAACAAGGACAACAATGGGTTTCTACATTATTAACGTACTGTCAGAGGTACATTCAAGAATTATTTAGCGATCAACATGTGCAGCATATGAAAGATATCATACATAATTTGATAACGTATATTAAAAAGTCTTGGGAACAGTTACATTTCAAATATTATTCTATTCATATTAATTTTACACAATTTTATCAACAATTAGCTGCGATATGTACTAATGAAGGTATGATATTTGTTTATTTCATAAGAAAATAATTCTAAAGATGCATCAATTTTCCAATCATTTCCATATATTTATGTAATATATTTATTTCAGTCACACGAAGAGAGATCATATTTTGTCTAGCAGGTATATCTATAGGTACATTAATAGGCTATACCATAGGTAGGAATTGGATTTATTATTCCCACCATATGCATTATATAAAAGCTATTACATGTCACCATTATATTGGTATAGAGGTACATCGTAAACAATATATATTATATGTATAACTAAGAGACAAACTTTGCATTATATGTAAATATAAATATATAAATGTAATCGTATTTAATGCAGGGTGTTTCAATGACAGATGATGCAGAAATGCCAACGATTCGTAAATCTAACGACTTACTGATACAAGTTAAAGCTGCTTCGGTTAATGTTGTTGATACAAAAATATGTTCTGGTTATTCTAAAGCTTATAGAAGACTCTTAAATTCTGGAGTAAGAAAATAATGAATTATCCTATATTATTATTAAATACTTTTTTAACATTGAATTTTCTCTTTTCAGAGGCATAAAGATATTCCAGTAATATTAGGTAGAGATTGTTCAGGTATAGTTATTGATATCGGACAAAGTGTTATTAATTTTGATATTGGAGACGAAGTATTTCTTGCTGTACCTTCATGGGCACCTGGTACTATGGCAGAATACATAACTGTTCCAGAAACTCAAGTAGTTAAGCGACCTAAACGATGTACTCATGAAACAGCTGCAAGTATTCCTTATAGCGGTTGCATGGCATGGGATGCTTTAGTTAATAAATCTATTATTAAAGAAGGCAATGCAAAAGGACAAAGGTAATACAAAAAGTATAATCATTAAAATAGATTTACAATTGAATGATGACAATAGCTCCGGTAAAATAATCTTTCATTTATTTTTATAGGGTACTTATATACGGAGGTAATACTCCAGTTGGATGTATTTTAATTCAACTTGTAAAATTATGGGGCGGCTATGTAGTAACAGCATCTAGACAAAATGCTTTACCCGTAATGAGAGCTTTAGGTGCTGATGAAGTTTTATCATTAAACGAATCAAATATTGAGAAGGAGTTAGAACTTCATGATAAGTATGGTATACTTCTAATAAAAACAAAAGAAAAGACAAGTAGTTGTTATGATGTAATTCAAAATTTCAAGCAAAATGTTTTAGGTTTAATGCAATTTTTTATACCGGTGGTCAATTAACGGAATTACATACATTAAAAAAATATTTACATCCTCATGGCTCCTTCGTGACAACAATGCCTGAAAATTTAACGTCAGATTCATTGGGATTTATATCTGGAAGTATATTTGCTGTATGTGTACGCATTCAATTATTAATACAGGTATGTCAAGAAAAGATATTAAATTATTATAAAATATGATTATATTATTAAATTATTAATAATTGTCTTTAGTATATATTTGGTTGTAATATACACCAATGGAAAGAAGGTTCTAAAATAAAAGTCGATTACTTGCAAGCATTATCTGAATTAACCGATGCAGATGAAATACAACCTGTCGTCGATAGAGTTTATACTCCTCACAATATTGAAGAGGCATTACATCACATATTAGATCCGGACGCTATTGGAAGTACCATAATCAAATTTTAAAAATAGATCATTTTCATGTGTTAAACAACAATATTTCTTGTTTCTCAAATGTTATTATTTATTATATCTAGTAGTATAATGTAATATTTTTTAAACTCTACATTATATCATTTTGAAATAATTTTCTCATGAACAAATTATAAGATGGATATTATCATGAAGCTATATTATTATAGAAAAAAAATATCATCATCATTGCCATGCTGCCAAAGTTAAGACTGATGAAGTAGACAAAAATAAATGCACATATTATTCTTTTAATCTCGCTTTACACATTGTTAAAGTAATGAAAAGACAATAAATTATAAAATTGATGACATCGTATTGCTTTTAATTGAGTATATTATTGTATTAGTAGATTTACAGTAGACTTTAGATAAATATTAGAAAAAGTAGTATAAAAGTAAATATTTCGAGATCTTGCATTATATTTAAGATTCTTCTATTAGAGATATCATATAAATTTTATTTTGCTTTTCCTCTGAACTTACTATTACCAGCAGTTTTGCCCTTCTTAGCTGATCCCTTCTTTTCTTCTATCTATTTATATATTTATATATATATAAAAAAAAATTAAAAAAATGATTAAAAGGTTGAAAAGAATGAACAGGTTTTGAAATTTACCTTACGCTTTTGTGGATTTGAACTTGGTGTCGATAATACTTTAAAATACGAATCAAGTCTACCCTGGGTCGTTGTATTACGAGCTTTGTATAATTTTTTGGCGCCACTTCTAACACGTTCCTCATTAAATTGTTTGTCACCACATAAAAACTGTACTAAACCTTCTTCGTCTGGTTCTGACCATTTCAACTTATAAAATGAAACAGAATTATTTAATTAGTATCAAGTATAGAAAAAATACAATGACTGTGTACTTGTATATAAGTATAACATTTTACTTCAATGTCATTGACATCTGCAACATCTGGTTCTTTAAATAACAATCTTGCTTGCTTATAATTCCAATCTTCCGGTATAGTATATTTTTTAGTATCCAATTTTTCTATAATCTTTTCAAGAGACTTATGTGTTTTTATTAATTCTATTGCTCTTTTAGGACCAATTCCTTTAATACTATTTGTGTAGTCACAACCCAACATAATGCAAAGATCAATAAACTGAAAATTTATATGAAATAGCAGATATTTATATAATTCATTTTAAAAATAGATCTGAGCTCATAATAGAAGTAAGTACTTACTTCATCCTTATTCAATTCCAAACCTTCTAATACTTTATTAAAATGAAATTCTTGAACAGGCATTTTTCTAGCTTCGCTGAAAGTTAAACGACGCAATAAAACGTCACATCCAAAAGTAAGAGCATCCATATCCTCTGTTGCTGTCGCAAAAACTTTTCCACCTTTTACCAAAGCTGCACATTGAGCTTCAGCTTCGCATGGAGCCTTCCAATATACATAGACAATGTATAATATGTATATTATACACATTCGACACTTATAAGTATTAATTTACTTACATCGACAAATGGTATACCCATTAATTTAAGTAGTTGCTTGGCTTCTTCAGAATGAGTTTTTGTAACTTTAACCAATCTTCTATTAAATTTATCAACATCCTCAGCATTTCCTTATTACAATCAAAAATAATAAACTAAATAAATGATACACGACACGACACAACACGACACGACAACACAGACAAATTATATAGAAAATTACCAGCTTCTTCTGCAGCTTGCAACAATTTTTGTGCTTCCTCTCTTTTCTCAGCGCGTTTAGCAAGTTCTCCACCTTTTAAATCTGGTGGTTTACCATCAAAAACATATACAGGTTTTATACCTTGATCTACCAAACGTATAGTACGATAAAATATTCCCATTAAATGGCTACGATTGAAAAAGAATGACAAATGGATTGAAATATTTTTTTATTAAAATGTTTGCATTCCAATAATAATGTGTGAATATGATTAATATATTGAATTATTTCATAAGAATACCTTGTTGTTTCACCATCAGCTGCTGTGAGTTGTGCTCCTTCACTGCGAACGGCAATCAAGAATTGATATAAACACATGGATGCATCTATTGCTATTTTTCTACCTAATAAAAATAGACAAAATTAAATTAATATAAAATAAGATCTTTTTAAATAAATATAAACAAAGTGATATATTACTGTACCAAAATAATGTTTCAATTCTCGTTCCTTGATTGCACCAGGTGCTATGTCAGCTATTAGTTTTGACAAGCCTAAAATACCCATTTTAAGGTTATCACTGATCAAGATTCGTTGAATATGTAAATAAAAGTAAATAAAGAGTTTTTGGGGATGACAATCCAGACTTTCATTCAGAAAAATCTATCTATCTATCTATATAAGTATCATTAGGTTTCCCGCCTATATTTTCTAAAATAAATGTGTATAAGACTATGGCGTCTCAGCTACCTCTCGCTAGTAACGTCAGAGGGCAGCAGCATTATCGGTGACCAACTTAAAAAAAATAAAATTTAACAAACATTCGAAGATATCTCATAAAATATGTTGGTAGTACTTTCTTACTATGTATTTAATTTCGTATACTTTATAACCATGTGTTTTTGCATCTCCTAACCTTAATAAAAATGAGTTTGTGTTGAAATTGTAAAAAATGGAATCTAACTTTGATTTGATAAAAACAATTGAAGATGATGAAGAAGTGCCTAATTATTCTGAACAATCAGACGAGGAAGACGATGTAAGTTACTTTTAATAATACAATTAACATTTTATTTGACATTTATTTTTTATATGTATCTATTGAGAATTGTAATTATTGCAGTATTATAATGTTATATTTCTTTTGAAACATTTTAAAGTTTTTTAAATAGTTTCAGCCACGTAAGCAAAAAAAGCAAGAAAAAAAAGACTTTGATGTTGATTTTCAATTTGTAAATGATGCTTCTGAATACAATCAAGACACGTGGAATGATTTAAATAAATATATTAAAAGAAAAGCAAAGACTAAATTAGATGACAAAATAAAAAGTATTAGAAAACAAAAGGAACAAGAGGTATGTATAATAACTAAATGAATAAGTTTAAAATAATATTTATAATATTGTTTTTTTTTTTTTTAGAATGGAGATGTCGATGATGATAACGAGAATAAACCAGAAATTTCTCAAGAAGACGATGAATTCTCTTTATCGGAGGATGAACTCCAAAAAGATGCATTTAAAACAAAAGATAAAAAAGGGAAAAGGAAAAAAGATACTAAAAAACAGAATGAAGAGGCAATTCATTTTGAAGAATTTTCAAACGTTGAATCATATGTTTCTTTTCAACAAATGAATTTATCAAGACCCTTATTAAAGGTACGAAATAGAAATCTTGTTAATATAATAATTGTATTAAATAAATGATTTGTTGATTACAATATTATTATAGGCAATAACGACAATGAAATTTGTTCATCCGACACCTATTCAAGCAGCTACAATACCAGTCGCTTTAATGGGACGTGATATATGTGGTTGTGCAGCGACTGGTACTGGCAAAACTGCAGCCTATATGCTTCCTGTTTTGGAAAGATTATTGTATAGACCAATAAATGGTCCTGCTATTTCACGAGTTCTTATACTTGTACCAACGAGAGAACTTGGGGTTCAAGTATATCAAGTTACTAAACAGTTAACGCAATTTACTACGATTGAAGTAGGATTATCTGTGGGTGGATTAGATGTTAAAATTCAAGTAAGTAAATTACATTGATCTGTAAAACTAGTTATACAAATCTTATCTATATCTTATTAATAATAAACATATTCGCGCGGTTAGGAAACTGTATTACGCAAGAATCCAGATATTGTAATTGCAACTCCAGGAAGATTGATCGATCATTTAACCAACACACCAACTTTTTCTTTAGATAGTATAGAAGTACTTATTTTAGATGAAGCAGACAGGTATTTAAGGAACATTTTCTACATTTAAAAGATATTATTTGCTTTTGATTATATTTCAAATGATGTACATTTTGTTTAGAATGTTGGATGAATATTTTGCCGAGCAAATGAAGCATATTATAAAGCAATGTTCAAGAAGTAGACAAACCATTTTGTTCTCAGCTACTATGACAGATGAAGTTAAAGATCTAGCTGCTATGTCATTAGATAAACCAGTCAAAATATTTGTGGACAGTAATCAAGAAGTTGCATTTAATTTACGTCAAGAATTTATTAGGTAAATAATTTGTCTTTTTTAATTATATATATATATATATATATATTGATTGTTTTATACAACGCAAACAATTAATTTCCATTACAGAATACGTAAAGAGAGAGAAGGTGATCGTGAAGCGGTATTAGCAGCTTTAATTTGTAGAACATTTCACGATCACACTATGGTTTTTGTACAAACTAAAAAACAAGCTCATCGATTGCATATTTTATTAGGATTATTAGGTATAAAGGTACTTACATCTTACGATACTACATGAAAAACTATTTGTTAGAAAAAGAAAAAGAATAATATACACATTTTGATATTACAATTTTGATATTTTATTAGGTTGGAGAACTTCATGGCAATCTTACACAACCTCAACGATTAGAAAATCTTCGTAAATTCAAAGACGAAGAAATAGATGTTCTCTTAGCAACTGATGTCGCAGCTAGAGGATTAGATATCAGCGGTGTGAAAACTGTAATTAATTTTGTAATGCCTGCTACCATGCAACATTACATCCATAGGTATAATATTGAACAATGTGTATAAATTGCATTTGTAATTTATATTTTAAATGAAATGAACAAAATTGTAGAGTTGGAAGAACAGCTAGAGCAGGTCGTTGTGGAGTATCGGTATCATTGGCTGGCGAACAAGAACGTAATTTAGTGAAAGAAATAATCAAACAAGCTAAAAATCCTGTAAAAAATAGAATAATACCACCGGAAATAATAGACAAATATAACAAAAAATTACAAGCCTTAGAACCAGACGTAGAAAATATATTACAAGAAGAAAAAAATGAAAGAGAACTTGCTAAAGTAGAAAATCAAGCAAACCGAGCTGAAAAAATACTCAAAGGTTCCGAAGATAAGAATCATAGAAGTTGGTTCCAAAGTTCTAAGGAAAGGAAAATTGAAAAAGGTGATACAAAATTATTCTTTAAATTAATCAAAATATCTAATTATAATAAAGACGATTATTGTAGCATAAATTTGTATTTTTGTTGTTGTTGTTGTTGTTAGAAAAATTATTATTAACTACGAAAAAACCACGTAAGCAAAAAGATAAGGAGGAAAAGGACTTTTCTAAAGTAATAGAAGAAAAGAAGAAGAAGAATGTGAAAAAGGAGCAACATAAGGAAACAGCCGAAGATAGAGCAAAGAGAGAATTGGAAAAGATAGCAGCATATCAAGCGAGATTAGCTAAACAAAAGTCTAAAGAGAAGAAGATTAGAACGGTTGTAGATACAGATGCATATACTACGAATAATAAAGGTATGTTTAAAAGTAATGTTTTGACTTTTACAAAATTTCCATTCATAAAATGTTCATAAAATGTTCATAAAATGTTCATGAAATGTATTTTTACTTATGTAAAATAATGACAATTTGATAGGATCCAGAAAAAGATCAAGATCATCATTTGCTAATGATTTGACAAATACTAGCAGTAAAAATGTGAAAAAAATGCGTTACGAGTAAGTAAACTATGTGTATTAATATACACGTGCGTGCATTAATATATACAAATATTAAGTGACAATATTTCTATTTCAGAGCAAATAAGAAGCAAAATTTAAAAAAAAACAATAAACGAAAATCTAATTTTCGTGGTGGAAAAAGTCAAAATAAGAGATCGAGGTAACGTTGACAAATATAAATCATTAATATTTGTAATGAAAGGAAATAAATTTTAAATAAAATTTGACGAAACGCGTTAAATAGATCGCTTTTAATTATTTATTTTATTATATAATCATTACAATACTTTTATTTATGTCATAAATTGACAGATGATTAGCACTGATTATTTTAATTGGTTTTCTTTTGATCAGTATTAATGGATAATGTGTGTGATCATTTTTATTTAGTAAAAACTGCAATACTATGCATCATTAAATTGAAGATATTACACCACCTAAGAAAGTAATATTTAACTTATAATAAGATCTGTGATAAGTTAATGATGAGCATAGAGTAGAAATGATCAATTATTACTTTTGCTGACAGAAACAAGAATTTAATTACAGATATGTGTATTATAACACGAAATCAAATAAAGAATATTTCTTTTTTCAAAATTGCAAGACTATTACTATTATAAACTTTAAATAAACTTGTGTCAATATATTGTATGAAATATGAAATAGTTGTAGATATACGTTCACAAGTTTATGATAAAAGCAATATTAACTTCAATTATATCCGATTACAAAAAAGCCTAACTTATATTTGAAAAGAATTATGATTTATCCTGTAATGATATATAAAATAATGTTTAATTATTATAATTATATATCGTAATTAATAATAGTTGTAATAATAATATTATTATTATTATTCTCTCTCTCTCTCTCTCTCTTTCTTTCTTTCTTTCACTCTTTTCGTATGTACTGTTATCTGTATGAATTTGAGTGTATTAATATTACAATAATCTCAATCATTCCTTACTTACAATTACATGCACACCTATATGCAGTTATTATATCTGTAATTAAATGAATCATCACAAAGAAGAAAAAGAAACTTCCGGAGATATAGGCAAAATTTCAAATTATAATCAAATTTTATTCAAATTTGTACCCAAATATTTTTTCTGGTTGAAAAATGATTATTCATTAAATCAAATGCTTATTTTTATATGTTTATATATAGAGAGATATATATTTTAAATAAGAATTAATATTAACATAATAGTGCAGATATATAAAGCAAGAAAATAAAAGGAAAAAAAAAGAAAAAAAAGAAAAAAAAGAAAAAGAAACACTTCTCTTGATGATACATAGAGACATACACTTATACTTGTAAATATATAAAAACTAAATGTGATTCTTTTAATCTCTGGAACATTTATTTTTCTTGATTACACATTAATGATATTTAATGTGTGATAAAAAAGTTGTTTGTATGATAAAAATAGTAGTAGTGATGATTACCTGGCACATGCACAGAAACATTTGTAATTAAACCGAGCATGTGAAAGGTATATAATCACACTAGAGTTAAATTACGTTTATATATAATTATGCTATAATTTACATATTTATAAACAGGAATTTATATTATCACTGAGGTATAAACTTACTAGGGAATTTTTATAAATATAGAAAACCTGAAAATGAAATTAGTTTACTTAATAAAATGTTAATGTCAAGATAAAGATTAATATATATATATATATATATATTGATGCGTCAACATGAAGATGTAATTATATTTTTATGAATATGGGTTTTTTCATTTTTCTTTTCCTTATAGTAAACGTATAAATATGAATAAAAATTCTGCCTCGCAAATGTTAGAAAATTCATTGATGAGATTAGTTTATGACTAATTTAACAATAGATACAGAAAAGTTTTGGATACAAACTTGAATCGAATGAAAATGTTTAAAATTACATTTTATATCAGCAATCATATATTAATGGAAAGATATAAATGTGTATAATTATTATAATATTAATTTCTTGTTGAAAAACAAATTATTATAAATTATTTTTTACAATCAATGAATTATTTTATAATATATTGTCGCTTTTTTTTTGTTTTCATTTATACTGCGATATTTCATTTTTCATTTTATTAATAATTTAGAAATACTGTGTCCCAAAGAATCAAATGAGTTTTACATGAATAGTTTAATTTACATTCTTTATCTGTTTTATTTTTCCTTTTGTCTTCCAATTATGTATATATTTCACGTGGCAGTAGTATAGTAAATAGTAAATATTTCATTTTTAAGATAATCAAGAAATTCACCAATTTACCTATACAATCAAATTCTTCTTATATAAAATAATAACTATAATAATAATAATAATGATGATGATGATAATAATAATAGTAATATTAATAATAATTACAATAAAAATAAAGACTTAATAATAAACAATAATAAAAAGAAACAAACACAACTTTGGATCACGAAGCCAATTCAATCATAAAATAATATATATATATCTATATATATATATATATCATTTATATTAACCCGATAATGTTGTATTGTTCTCTTCCACGAATAATTTTGTCATTCAACATACATGCGCATCCTTCTTATTAATACTTAGCAAACTTTTCAAATTTATAAATTTTATTAATGCTCAATGTATTTCAAAAATACTCGGCTATCCAATGATATACCAAATTTAAGAAATGAACAATACACCTTTTAGTTATTTGTTTATTTTCTTTTTTAATGCGTAATATCCAACACAACAAAGCTTTTCAATCTTACTGTTTCATTAATAATAAACTATAGAAGCGAACAAAACAACAATCATCAGGTATCATATTTCTTGAGGAAGAAAAAAATATTTAACTTAGATATTTGAGTTTTACATGTTTTATAAAAAGTGTTAAAATGAACATAGCCATCTTAAACAATAATTCTAGTTTACATATCTGTTCTTTGATAGAGTGTTAATTGATTTTTTTTTCCTTTTCTCTTTTTTTTTTTTTTCTTATTACTTCACCGATCATATGAACAATCAAACACATTCGCTGAGACCATGTCCAACGAATTAATGAATATTCCTTCCTTCTCTGTTTTTCTTTTTCTTTTTTTTTTTTTTTTTTTTTTTTTTTATCTTTAGTCACATAGTTATAAATCAGGAGATAAGTGTCTCCGAATCATAAGCCTACGTATATTAATAATTTGAAGTTAATGAGTGTTTGTGTGTGTGTTTGTATGTATTTATGTGTGCGTGTGTGTGTGTGTGTGTGTGTGTATGTGTATATGTCATAATCGTAACACCTTATAATCTAAAAATACGCGAACGACTTAGGTTTATTAATTGTTTTACATAACCAAAATATTCTGTATTCTAATTTGTGAAGTATTTTTAGATTCTTTTATTCTTACAGTATAATCGTGTTTCTTAAGTCTTTTCGAAAACTTCTGTTAACCCCCAACCCCCCACCCACATGCCCGCCTCTTCCCATTTCTTGATTACAGAGTTCGATCACTTAATTATTTATTTACTTTATCTGATTCCCTTAATGCCCTTTTTGCAGGAGGCTCTTCGATCTGAAAATAAATTACACATATGAACACATACAAAAATAAATATTAATAATAATAATAATAAAAACAACAATCAAATATTAATATTAATTTACTTCCTCTTCCAAACCAGGTAATTGAATCCTAGTTTCGGATGCTTCAGCAGGCTGTAAAAATACCAATAATGTAGAATGTATTATTAAATTGCTTAATCATTTCAATAATATTGGTGTATTAAAGTGACTGCAATCGCTCAATGTCGCACGCTTACTGTATCTTACTTGTAACTAACTATTATAAGCATCCATAGACATTTAACAATTGTAAAATGACCTACTACTTATAATCTATATGTATATTATTTTACCTGCGCATCAATGCACTCAACTTCTCCAATTTGCAGCTTGAAATCATAATAATGTACAATAGTAGTTTTAACGAATACTTTATAGATTTGTGTTTTATTGTAAACGATGCAATACTAATTGTATTATTATGAAATTATTCTTACGTTCTAAGAATGATCTATTTAATCGAAAATGATTGAATTCTTACCCTTGCATCAGTTTCATTAGGACCAATACCAACTTCTTTTTGTTGTTTAGATTTAGCCCTGCGTTGTGGTCTTTCATTTACTGTGTGTACGTTATGTAACGTACTTTTACCTTTACTACTGGTCATATTTATTTGCATTTCTGTTGGTAGATAATTTTTTGTGTTAGCTAATTCGTCCGTACGTTTAAAGTACATTGTTGGTATGCGTGTTTCGCTTGGAAATTCTTTCATATCAAAATTAGTTGTCTTAGAATATATTACGTTCATAGCTATATCACATACGGCCCATAATTTCTGTGGAAACAAATATATGATGAAACATTTAACATTAAATTATTATTATTATTATTATGGAGACAAATAAATGATTAATCATAATCAGATAATTACATAATTCATATTGTTGTCTTCCGGTTTCAATGCATCTTTATGACTTTTCATACGTTCTATAAGGTTTTTATAAAACCCATAACAGTAATACTCATTCTTTGTAATAAGTGGCTCAAGTATAAACCATAGACATTGTTGTATGATTTTTAACTGACTAACTAGTAAATGACTCGTGAATTCAGGATCATGAGCTAAAATGGGAACTGCAAAAACTAGCATATAATCAGGCAAAATGTGCGGTAGTTGACCTAAAAAAGAAAACAATTGTAAACATTTATATTTATCATTTGATTTCTTCACATTTTTTGATAAAAATTATCAATTCGTGTGAGACATTAGCTTACTGTTTAGTTTCTTACCCATAGCCCGTTCTACAGTACCCAACGACAACGTTTTAACGTAATCTCTTCTTTTGTTTATATCAGTTTGCATATATGTTTTCAATAAACATTTCAATCTTTTATCCTGCTCTTTACCGGCTAAAGCATAATATCCCATAAAGTCTAATGGTAAACATTTGTTTGGTATTCCTCTACCAAGTCCTTTATGTAGTTTACTACCGAAAGCTTCCCTAACTTGAGGAACCTCGTCCTAGAAAGAAGAAATAATTGGATATATGAAACATCTACGATCACATAATCGTGATTTTATAAATATACATACCACCATAAGCTGGGAAAGATTATAAAATTGTTCGGCTGTAAATTGATCGCCAACACCTTTCTGTTCGCAAATTTTTAACATTGAACAACCAGCTTGTAACCGTAACCAACTCATCTCAGCTTTACTTAACCGTCCTTGTTGCAAGAGATCACCCTTATTTACAACAAATGCATTTAACATCCTAAACGTTTTCTGTGCAGACAAAACATCTGTTTTCAAACCCAACAACCAACGTGCCATACACTTTAAACCTTCTAGTCGACAACGCGTTTCCTCGGGAAGTTGATCTTCGCGGCACCATTCTCCTTCAATGGTATCAGCTGTTTGTTCAGTACTTTCTTTCACGAGCAATTCCTTAACAATCTGTAAGATCATTTTAAAAGGATTTTAACAAGGAATGAAAATGTTAATACAATTTTCTAATTATTTCATTAATATACGCTTTTTTTTTTTTTTTTAATCTGTTATACATACTTTTCTCGACACCATATTTTTTATTTGTACTTGATATTTATCAGGCAAATTATATGCTATGTGACCTAATGTAACTATAGAAGTTCGATAGAACTCTGATGTAGGTGTTAATGTCATTTTAATTCTTTCAATGATTTCTGGAAAAATTTTATCGTGAATATTGGTCATGTTAACGAATAAACACCTAACAGCTTGCTTAGCTTGTTTCGGGGTTCCTGTTTCAGCAAAATTTTTGCAGATTGGTACCATTAGATTCATAATATCAGGTGCTACCTCGCATAAAGGTTTATATTTTCCTAAAAATGTAAAGATCGATAGGACGAGTGGTCCTACCATTTCATCCTCGATTTTTAGAAAATGTACCAATTGCATTAGAATATCTTCATGAAGAAAATGCGGACCAAAGACAAAAGACAACATCTGCAAATACAAAATTACACACACACACAGACACACATTATCGTGTTAGAAAACTTTTTATATATGCCTTTTTTAATAATGACTTTAAAGGAAAACATAAACTTACAACCAACAATCTCAAACCCTTTTCTCCAGCATTATTCGGATTAAGACCAACTTCTTCTATTACATTACCTCCTTTTAAACAATCTAATACGTATCCTATCAAAACCTGTGAAATTGTTTGTATATTTATTAAGTTGCTTTGTAAAAATATACTTGCGTATATAAATAATCAAATATTTGACTCACTCTGATAGCTTCTTCATCGATCATGACAGAGCTTACTCTTTCCAATAACATTTTGATTGTATTGTAATATAAGTTAGTCATTACCGGTTGTCCCAATTTTTTCAAGACTAAACTTATTGTATCTGCACACTCCTTACAGGAAACATTAGGTTGAACGATAGTTTCCATTCCTTGTAATAATGCTGAATCTTTTCTCATATGTCCATTGAATTTTTGTAAAAACTCCTGCACTTTCATAGGATCGGGTAGAAATCGTGAAATTTGATGAATCTTTGTCACTAATTCATTGGAAGCTTCTGGTCGTTTGATAATTTCTAGCCACTCAACAACAGCTCTTCTTACTCTACAATTAAAACACAATGAATATTAAATGAATGTAAAATGATAATCATATATATAACATATGGTATACTCACGCAAGCTGATGCTTTTGCAATTCCACAAAAGCTTTAGATGCATGGTCATCGATAGTACCAAGTAAATGATACAATTTTTTCATTCTTTCTTCTGGTGGTAACTGATATGGAACTAAACATGTGTTTAATAGTCTCTCTACCAATAATCTATCTTCCATGCTTGCCATATAATAACCGTGTAATATTTTATCTTTAATCCATGTCACAGCTTTTTTTGTAGCCTGTGGTACGTCAGAATCGTTCAAGTGTTTCTTATATATCATAGCAAGGCCTGCCATAGCTTCTTTTCTAATTTTAAACTAACAATACAAAATATATAAATGATATATTTATAGATAATTATTATCATTTTGTCTGATATATGTAAGTTATTATAATACCTTCTTATCCAAGGTCCTTTCTTTAACGAATTCAAGTAAATCTTCGCTATCGGAAACAACTTCAAAATCTCTCCTAGCGGTAGTTACTATAGCCATAACCACTTCGTATCTTACACTTTCATCAGCGTCATGTTGTCTTAATTTTAAAGTATCAGTTATGTCTTTCCTAAGTTCTGGATGATTTAATAAAAAATGCATTGAATACTGGACACACTTAATACGAATGGAAACACTAATATCGTTAAATCTTCCCAAAAATGCTCTCCATAATTGTGTATGTTGAACAGCTAATTGAGAGCCTTTTTCTGAAAACATTCTAGCCAATAGTGCTACTGCTCCTAATCTTTCTGTTTCTGATGCAGATTTTAATTTACATTCTAATTGTGGAAGGACGGACAACAAGACGCTTGGACAGATATGATTTAATTCGTAAATCAAATCATATACTTTCTTACAAATTTGTAAACTTTTTTCTTCTTTTCCCAGTATCAGCACGTGATTAAAAAACTGTAAAGATATTGAATTGTAATTAAATTGACTATATCGTGTTTTCATTTGATATCAAACTTACTCCTTGAATGTATGACTCCAATGTATCGCTACATTTAATTATTAATTCTTTAGCAAGTAAATACGCATTCTTTTTTTGTGTTTTACTTGGTTCTACGATGTTTATAAGTATAATGTCCAATAGTTCATTACTAACAATATCAGATTCTGTAATTAGTGGACAAAGGACATCCAACATAAAACTTTTAACTTTTCCAGAATGTTCATCACTAGAAGGAAGATTAATAATAATAATAATAATTACATTTAACACATAACTATGATTGAACAATATTTGATTGAATTAATATTAAAGTAATGAATGTAATCCTTTTGTAAAGAAAAAGAGAAACTTACTTAACTATTTTAAACATAAGTGAGAAAAGGGCACAGAAAATTTCTTGACAGTCTTCGAGTTCAAAACACATGTTAAATGATTTGACGTATGCTAAATTTTCAAGGAGATAAAAATATCTTTTGAAAGCAGGATCTTTAGGATCTTTCAATCCAGCTAGTTGTTTGATTAAAAACAGAAAGATAGTTTTCACCTAGAAATACATAGAGAAGAATTAAGATTTATATTGATATATTTGATGAAATCTTTGAATTATAGTATATTGATAAAATTATTTCTACCTGTTCAGCATCTTTATAGGGTGCTTCAGGAGCATAAACTCTTAATACATCTGCAATACAGCATGCAATTAACAATTGAACATCTTTACTTTGATGCATCAAAAAGTGTTCTTCTGCTAAATGCAACGCTAATGGAATATACTGTTGATACATTCCTTCATCTTGGCCCATAGCTTGTAATGTATGAGCCAACGTCTATATGTTCAAATAAATACAAGAATTATCGATAAGAATTAAAAGCTACAACTTCATTTAATAAGCTCTACAACTACAATTATTTATAACAATTATACCTTAAGCCTTCTAATTAATTCATCTGGGCCTAGATCCTCGGTAACAGATCTACACCCTTGAGGGTAGACAATTTCTGACATAATGTTTATCAAGTGATCCAAGTATGTATAGACAACTATTTGTTCTTAAAGTAATCTAGAACACGGTCCAAATTCTGTAACGCAATCATCTCCTTTAATGATAATAATTTATAAAGACAAATTGTAATATGAATTGCATGAAATATTTCTATCAAGACGTTAACTTTTCTAGAATCAAATATAAAAGTAAATTAATATTAAAATAAGATAAAGATGAAATAAAATCTATGAAAAGACAATTAATTATACATTATTTGTTAATAATTTGTCATATATAAATATATACACATGTGTACACAAGTAAAGAGACATAGACATAGACAGTAATGTCTGTTTGGTGAATAATTATAAATCTCAGACAATTTGTAGGTTATGTCCGTTCTTGTGCACGTATACAACAGACGGCATAAACATAATATTATATGTAAAAATGTCGTCCTAATGATAAACTACTCAGTATTATATGTAAAAAAGTGTCAAATATATAATTATATCGATGATATATTTACCTCAAGATATGCATAGGCACTAAAAGTCCTATGACACTCAAAGTATCAATAAAGCAAATGTAGCTGGATGAACACACGGCACAAACTTAATTTTCAAAATGAATTCACAATATATTAAATTAATAAGTACGAACGTGTCGTCTACGACGTAACTTTTTGAATTTTCTGTAAATACTTGGCATCGTAAAAATAATCAAAAGGTCAGCGAAAAAGTGGCGAAATCGTTTTCTTAAACGGTTAAGCGTGTCAAAGGACGCGATAGCACAATCCAAACGTTTGAAGTTAGTTGCATATGGTTACATTTATATGACTCACAACTGATTCGCTTTTCAATTGGACAAATACATTATGATGCATAGACAATTATTGGTCGAATGAATTAATGAAAATCTAATTGACCAATCACGATTCTTTCACTTTTTTTCTATTTTACAACTTAAATTAATCGATCTAATGTTTCCATCACTTCGCGATACAGAGATTTGGCGGTTTCGATATTACCAATGGTATTGATAGGAATTTCGCGGGATAGGTGATTCTATTAAATCATTGGTTAATTCATAAATCACTTTAAAGCTCTGATTTACATCAAGATTATCAGTGTATTATAATACAATATATTATGAACAATTAATGCTATTTAATGCTATTTAAATATGGAGTATTTTTAATGTATATTTATTAAATGATTAGTTTGTCTAGGATAATATATCAAATTTGAATTTATTTTGACAACTTGTAATATTTATTCATTTGATTAAATGTAATATTGATTCCTTTTTAATTAAATTTTCATTAAATTATTATATAATATTTAATACTAATTCTTATCAAATATGTTAGTTCAAGATTATTAGTTTCGCTTCGAAATTTGACTTCCGTATACATTGGCGTCGCTTCCTTCTACTTCCTTCTACTTCCTTCTACTTCCTTCTACTTCCTTTCGAAGCGACACGTGCAACCATTACATAGTCTGGTTCAGCGCTGGTCAGTTTGTATTGGAATTGATTATCTCGACCAGGAAAATAATCATAAGCAATGGTAATTCCTTATTTTAACATTCAATTTTTCTTTTATATGTCTCATAATATAAACATAATAATCGTTTAATGTAATATAATTGCAATTGAAATATAATTTAAAGGTTATGTTGTAACATATATTATGTGTGTAGAGTATAGTATGGTATATATGCATTTAGTCGAATGCTTGTTTATAAAATCTCTCTCTCTCTCTCTCTCGCTTTCCTTTTTTTTTTTTTTTTAATTTATTTGCTTTGATTTATTTATAGGCAAGTACGAAGGTAGACAATCCTGAGAAGCCAGGACAAGAAGTCGCTCCTATTCATCGTATTAGAATCACACTTACTTCTCGTAACGTTCGTTCTCTTGAAAAAGGTTGATTTTTTTTTCTCTACAATTATTTAAATATAATGTTGATGAATTGTAAAAACAAGTTCTTTTTGTAAATGTATAGTGTGTTCCGAACTGATTAATGGAGCCAAAAAACAGAAACTGAAGGTTAAAGGGCCTGTTCGTATGCCTACCAAGATTTTAAGGATTACAACTCGTAAAACTCCTTGCGGTGAAGGATCCAAAACATGGGATCGTTTCCAAATGCGAATTCATAAAAGAGTCATTGATTTGTACTCCCCATCAGAAATCGTTAAACAAATAACGAGCATTTCTATCGAACCTGGTGTAGAGGTTGAAGTTACTATTGCAAATGATTGAAATGTATGAATAAGATTGTCTACAATTTTAATAAAAATGTAAAAACTGAACTTTATGTATTGATTATGTATATGAAAACCTTTTACACAAACTTTTACACAAGATGCTCTACTATATATGATGTTATATCTGGGACTCTATAGTTCACCGATAAGTATTTAACATCATCAACTTGCAATTTTTAAAATCTAAATATTTCAAAATGTGTTTCATTATAATATTATTCTATTCTCTATGTACGGGCTTAATGTTGTTAGAAGGAAAACAATATGTGAGTCATTGACATCAATAAAAGTAGAAGTATTTTTATTTGAGAGGATATTGTAATAAAAATTTTCAAATTTATCTATTACTTGGATTTATGAATAGATAAAAATTAGATAAATTTAAGCTTCTTCTGCAGATTCATGTCCTGTTTTTTCATTTTCTGCCCCTTCACCACCGCTAAAATCATCCATCATACCTTCTACTTCTTCTTCATCGTCGTCATCTCCAGCAACTTCTGCATTTTCAAACTCAGCTTTCTCCATTTGTCTTGCTAATTCTGCTTCATCGGTAGCAGTGACAACTTTAGGCTGTAAGTTAAATTTAAAATTTGTACATTTCTTCTAGTATATTTGATAGAAAACATGAAGTATAATAAAATGAAATCTTACAGCCATTTGAATATTAAATACTCCGCCTAAGGACGTTATTTTCTCTTGTATAACTTCAATAGCGTCGGTCAATGTTTTCAAGCCATCTTGTTTTTCTGGTGTTGATGTTGTCATGACTTAAACATATTATTTAACATTTGTATCGAATGCATTTCAATAAAATTCATAGTAACAAGGAGAGTGTAAAAATTAGAAATACCATATAAAGGAGGAGCAATTAAATTAATTTTAATAGGAAGTTCTTCGGTAGAAAGTGCTAAGCCAGCTTTTAAAGCAGTTTTAACCGCGTCAATTCCTTCATAACCATAACAAGCAACTTCTACATCCGCTCTAATCTTAACAGCTTGAGAAGTTAATTTCCTTTTGATATTATTTAATAATACTTCTTTCGTATTTTCATCAAGCCCACATTCTGCTAGAATAGAGGGATCTCTAAAATAGCAATGCATACAGATATTATTATTATTATTATTATTATTATAACGATAGAAAAAATGCAACTTATAACATTAAATAACTATAAGAAAACTTACAGTACTGATTGTTTAAAAAAATCATATGCAGAAGCAGCTTGCTTTTTATATTTTTCTTCAAAGTGCCATGCAGTTTTTTGATACAGTTCTTCTAACTGATCGTCATTGTCATAATGTAATAATTCAGCGACATGTCTTAAGATTGAATTAACAGCTTTAGCTTTGGCGTATCTTTCTGTACATTTTTCTACATCTTCAGCAGATACACGTCTTTTACTTAAATCAATGTAACCTATGTCAAATAAATTGAAGTTATATTTCACAAATGATATTTCAAATGATGAATACCTTTTGTTGATGTTACCTTTTTCTTTATCCACTCTAATGACAACAACTGGTTCAGTTTTGCCTACTCTAATAAGTTTATTAATAGATCTTATACGCCTTCTGGACAATTCAGAAAGTAATATCATACCCTCGATATTATTATACTCTAATAAATGTACATATGCGCCCATTTCGGCTATGCTTCGTACATTCACCATAACTACATCCTCCACTTCGGGATATTTTTCTTTGTAAAATCGACAGGACAGTACCATTTTGCTTGAACACAAACACAAATAATATAAATAACTTCTATATTATTAATCTATTAATCTATTAATTAATATAACCTTAAAAAATTAACATATTGCATCAGATATATACATACAGTAATATACATACTCTTATCACAAGTATAATAAATTATTAATAGAAAAAATATTCTATTTAAATAATTATCATTTTTATAATTACAAAATGTCTATCTTATGGTAAGTCACATTGTTGATTTCGTAATTTATTTATTCGTAAATGAAATGTCATTTTAAAAATTACCTAAATAATTATGTTCTTTCAACAAATATAATTATTTGTTCTTTTTTAGACAAAACACACGAATCGTTTAATATTCACTGAACAAAATATGAATAATAATCCATGTGCGATACTTATTTTTTAACCCAAAACTTGAAGACCAAATCGGCATGAAAAAAAGGACAAATTAGCGGCGTGTGTGTATTAGAATTTCGCCACAAATTGTATCTAGAAAGAAATGAAATGTATTTTTTTTTTTTCTTATATTTTGTTTCATAAAATATTGGCCAATAGGAAACTTGTATACTAACGCCATCGCATGTAATATTTCGTAAAACTATTTAAGGTTGTTGGCCAATAGGAAATATGAACACTAGCACCCCCAAGTTAGTATCCCTTAAACCTTTGATGTTTATTGAGAATTTGGACCCTGTGCTTTTAATGACAATCATTTTATGGTGAATCGTAGATGATATTCGAGTGTTCGACGTGTTCAGAAAAGGTTAGAAAACAAGTGGAACATCAACATGAACAGAACGTAGTCTAAATTTTCTACAGATGTTAAAAGATAAGTTGTATGTATCATTCGGCGTCCTTTGATCAGTTCAATTTAGAAAGGTGAAGTGTTTAAATTCAAAATGCCAGTTGTAGTGAAAAATTGCCCTCACATCGCTAATCGCGATCTTACGTGTCTCGAAAATGTGATTCCTTTAAAAGATAGATACAATAAGTGCAATGATTGTAATTGTAACGGACCGAATCTTTGGTTATGTCTTTTTCCTGATTGTCGTTGGGTCGCTTGTGCGGAAACACAATTAAATCATAGTACCCTACATAATCAAATGTTTCCTGCCCATTGTGCTCATATGAACCTTACTACCAACCGTATATGGTGTTATGCTTGTAAAAAAGAAGTTATTGCGAGATACGTATCCTCACCATCATTATCACCTAATCAAGTTGATGTTAAAACTATTGGGAACAAATTTTCGGGAGATGCACCTAATAATATTGATAATAAAATGGATGGTTTGGATAGGCTTATGTTGGACAAGTAAGAAGATCAAGATCAAGATTCAAATTTATTTATATTATATCATATCATATTATATTATTATTATTTATGATGTGCGTGTATGTGTATGTGTGTTGTTTGCTATCATTACTCTCTCTCTATATATATATATAATATGATATTGAAAAGGTTCAGATGAAAATCTGAAAATGTTTATTATTTATTTGTAGGTTCTATGGAGAATGGTGTGTAAATAAAGTGAATAATGATAGAGGCTTATTTAATGAGAAATCTGGGGATTCCCAGGAGAGTACGGATTCGGAGGAAAGTAAAGACTTATCTGGAAAACCTAGAGGCTTAGTTGGTCTTCAAAATATAGGTAATACGTGTTACATGAATTCAGCGCTTCAAGCTTTATCAAATGTGCCACCTTTAACACAGTTTTTTTTGGACTGTGGTCATCTGGTGCATTATATGTCGAAAGATAAAAAGCCTGCATTGAGTTTAAGTTATTTAAATCTTGTACGAGATATGTGGAATAGAAAAACGCGTGGATACGTTGTACCACATGGGATATTATCTGGTATTAGAACCGTTCATCCCATGTTTCGTGGATATCATCAGCATGACACGCAAGAATTTCTAAGATGTTTTATGGACCAATTGCACGAAGAATTGAAGGAACACATAGAAGATGACAAAGATCTGTTGCTAAGATTAAAAGGTCTTGGAGAACATTCATCCGATGATGATGATGATGATGATGATGATGAAACTGAAGTAGATGGTAATGGTTCAAGTCAATCGGATGCTGAATATGAAACATGTGATTCGGGAGTTAGCGAGCAGAGTTCTTTAAGCGACGAAGGAGAACGTGGTACAAAGAGACGTTATTCTCGCGTATCTCAATCGGAAAAATTGCGAAATAAGTTTACTAATAGAAGTATCAAAAAATCTAGCGTAGAGCAATCTTTTCCCCAACAACTACAACAACAACAACAACAACAACGCTCTGCTCCAAACTCACCTGCCAAACATCGTACCAAAAAACAAATGAAAACAAAAAGTATCATAAGCGATATTTTTGATGGTAAGCTATTAAGCAGTGTACAGTGTCTAACATGCGACAGGATTTCTACTAGAGTAGAAACATTTCAAGATTTATCCTTACCTATTCCAAGTAGAGATCATATTGATATGTTGCATCAAGGATCCCTTACACCTCAGAAAGCAGGACCCTGTTCCGATGTTGTTTACGTGACCAATCAGAATGGTTGGCTCTCTTGGTTTTTCCAATGGATGCGTTCATGGTTTTGGGGCCCAGTTGTTAGCCTTCACGATTGTTTATCTGCATTTTTTAGTGCCGACGAGCTCAAAGGAGATAACATGTACAGTTGTGAGAAGTGCAACAAACTACGTAATGGAATTAAATTTTCCAAAGTTTTAGAGCTACCTGAAATACTTTGCGTTCATTTAAAAAGATTTCGCCATGAGCTTATGTTTAGTTCGAAAATAGCAAATTATGTTTCTTTTCCATTAGAAGGATTAGATATGAGACCATATTTGCATAAAGAATGCGTATCCAAAGTTACCACTTATGATTTAATATCTGTTATTTGCCATCATGGTACAGCTGGTGGTGGTCATTACACATGTTATGCATTGAATTCTATTGTTAATAAATGGTTTGAATTTGATGATCAATGTGTTACGGAGGTAACACCAGACACTGTTAAGCATTGTGAAGCTTATGTGCTATTTTATAAAAAGTGGTCACCGGAAATGATGCAGCTACGAGATAGAACAATGGAACTGATGGAAATATCAACTCGTGAACCATCAGAACTTAATTTCTTCGTATCTCGACAATGGATTAATCGTTTTAATACATTCTCTGAACCAGGGCCTATAGATAATTCTGACTTCCTTTGTCCTCACGGCGGCGAAAATCCAATGACAGCACAAATAAGCGATAAACTTTGTATGCCTATACCACAAGCTGTTTGGGAATATCTTTATAATACGTAAGTTCCTTTGATTATCTAATTATACATTTTTCTACAATCATCTCTTCAATATTATATTATTCTTTTAGATTTGGAGGTGGACCAGCATGTACGCAACTTTACGAATGTCCAAGTTGTGAAGAAAAATATGAATCTTTGCAAAAAAGGAGACAATACGAGATGGAAATATTTCAACAATTAAATCACAATTCTGAGAGTCATGGTGCTATTTATGGTCTAGCAATGGCCTGGTTAAGACAATGGCAAAGTTTCGTTAGAGGTAAAGAAACTCAACCGCCTGGACCTATTGATAACAATTCGATCGTCGTTAATAAAAATGGACAGAATATACTCAAAGTTGGTAAGTTAAACAAAACAAAACAAAACAAAACAAAACATTGAATATTTCAATATTGTAATGAAATATCTCTCTCTCTCTCTATATATATATATCTTCTCTTTATTATAAAGTATATTTATTGTGTATGTATTTTGTAAAGGTTCAGATTGCGGCCAAATACCAGAAGAATTGTGGCACTTTTTCTTAAACACATATGGTGGAGGTCCAGAATTAATGTTGCATTCGTGTCAACGATCAATAGCGCCGCAAGTCAATACTTCATTACATTCCGCTTCAAGTCCAAATCTCACCGATCAAAGTCTCAAGTCTGGTCGTATGGAGATTAAGTCTAATAAAGTTGCCAGAAGTTCAGAAACTATTTCCCAGCAAGATAGTGCTATTGAAAGTATAACGTCCGATAGTGACTCTCATCAAACACAAAGAGATATCAATGAGTAAAAAGAATAATATGCATAATTAATAATACATCTGATGCATACAAATAAACAAACAAACAAACAAACAAGCAAACACATACAATACATGCAAGCAGTAACACTTATCTACTAAGGATAATTTCCACTAAAAACATTCAAAGTACAGCAAGATAAATGTGTAATAAAATGATTTAAATTTTGCCTTTATCTCTTTAGATGTTACTATGTTAAAAAGTACATTATTATTATTAGAAGACACTTTAAAAGTAAAAATATTTAATAATAATAAGGAAAGAATTGAAGTACACATTTTTGCTTGTATAATATAATGATAATACTAAGTGTTATTTAGATGAATCATTGATCATTTTTAATATAAATAGTCTTATTTACGTTTACAATCTGTTCATTTAATTTCTTTCTATTATCACATAGAAAGTCATAAAGTATTAAGTAATTTATGCTTGCTGGGTAACTATTGGTAGTACAAAAGGTTTGGTTTATAAAATATATTTTATTATTTCAACTATTAATTTCTTAAGTAGCCTTTTATTTCATTTTTTTTTGTTTTTTTTTGTTTTTTTTTTTTTTTTTTAATTCTTCTTTTTATTCTTCTTTTTCTACTTTAAATTGGTGACTTTAATCCATTTTCTTGAGGGTTTTTATATTTTCGATATTTCTATATTTATTATACTTGCTATATTTGTGTGTCATTCCTCAATGTACAAAATAATGTTATACAAAATTCTCCATACTTATGTACATACATACACGCCATTGTATGTTATATTATGCATTTTCTTAAAAAATAATCCGAACAAAAAGAAAAAACTAACAAGAAGATGAAAGACTGACAATGAAATCTGCTGCTATTACTTCTTGTTATCGTCGAAAATGATGTGTCAAAGTAATGATATTCTTATGTAAATATTTCATTACCGTCAAAGATAGCAAAAATAATTCTTAACGGGAATTTAGAATTTTCAGTTTTTAGAAGAAAAAAAAAAAAAAAAAAGGAAAAGTATATTTTACATTATAATAGCACAAGTGTTACCAAAAAAATTAGATATGCTAATTAATATGTAAAGAGCATTAGTTTTATTAGACATTTTATCAATTTATGTTTATTATTATACAGCTCATTTTGATAGTTAGTATTAAAGAAATGAATATAAGAGAAAAGTAAATAAAAAGATAGAAAAATGTTCAGCATTGAAAAATTAAGATAATAAAAATTAACGTAAATTAATTATCCTAAATTAAACTGTATGAAAAGTTTAAGATAAGTAATAATAATCGAAAAATAATTAATTTATTATTCTCTTTTTTTTCTATTGTTTTTTTCTTTCTTTATTATTTATTAATATATGTATATATATATATTTTTAATCATCATCTATCAAATTTGATATAAACGGGCTTTTAAGATTTGAAACAAACAACTTTATAATTATCTAAATAGATGTGGTATAAATAAGAACTTTCTTATCATTTAAGAGTAGACATATATATATATATATATATATATATAATTTTTGTGAATATTATTATTAAATATTATATATATGATCTAACAAGCTTGATGTAATTACACTTTAGTATTTATAAGTAATAATATATTACACACTTTCACACACGTGTATAAAAATAAAAAAATATCATTCATTATTGGACAAGATAAAAAGAAAGAAAAAAGAAATGTATTTTCAATAACGATTGATCGCTTTGTGTGCAATATTAAAAATAATGAAGTAAAATATAAAAGATGCCTCTTAAACAAATTGCATATGTAAATAAATAGACAAAAATAGAAATATCTTAATTATTGTCATTGGTACTCTTGCTATTATTGTTATATATACATATATATATATATATATATGAAAGGAAATATTTTTACTATCTCATCGAATTTCAAATACAGACACATACACGTTCACACATACGTATATAAGAAAGAAAAATAATTTTAAAAAACCAAATTTGGAATCTTATAAATATTAAGCCATATAAAGAAAAAAAAAACTTTGACTTCTGGTATATTTCACGTGGTTGATGCATGAATTATTTTTTTAAGAAATGTTGGAATAAATCATTTATCCTAAACAATCGCAGTTCCATCTTTTGTATGATCCAAAGAAATTGTTTTTGTACTCTTTGATTAATTGGAAACATTGATTTCATTTTTATATGAAAATTTAGACGAAATCAATATTAAATCGAGATTGTAAATTAGATGAAGAAATTGAATGTTTTAATTGTAATTTTTCGGAAAAATATGTTGATGACAAAATGAATAAACAAATAAGAGATAGGATCCATTGACATAGAAACATTAGAAATCTTTGACAAGGAAAATAATAAAATAATAAATAAAAAATAAATAAAAGGTATATGTGTTATTGTAAAAAATGGTGTTTGACGAGCGTGGAATGAGATGTAATATAATATCTCATCATTTCATGGACCGCGAGTGGATGATCGATCGAGCCCTGCGCGTTTGAGGGATGCTGGCCATATTCCCCAATCTTCCATCCAATCCCAGTAGTGAACAACCCTCCCTTGTTCAATGCGACGATTAAGGGTTCGTGATTAGGAACTGGAGGATCACCCATAGACCGCCATGTTCTCCTTGTGTTCCTCGTAGTTTAGTCTAATCATTTTCTAATCATTTTTATTCATATTCTTATTCTATTAAATGGATTATTATTCTCCAATTCCGGATCAATTTTTATATTAGTTTCCCTGACAATCCTAAGGTTTTCCTTATTCAACGAGAAGAAGAAGAAGAAGAAGAAGAAGATCAGTAGAGTCTCTTCCCCAGGAAGAAGGTTCGATCTTCTATTTTAATTTCATCTGTGAAAGAAAAGATATAATTCGATTTTGTAAGTAATATTAATATTTCTTATTTATTCAAATTTGATTTCTATTCACATCATTTTTCATATATTTTGTAATAATAATATATTATATAATAAGATTATTTTAGAATTAGTAAGAAATTGGAAGGATCTTTTTTGAAAATCTATAAATACGAATAATTGTATGTTTCATTTTATTCTTTTTCTTTTTTTCTTTCTAATATTCTCTCTATATATTATTATTATATTACGCGATACATACTAATCGATAATCCATCGTATTTGTATTGTCCTAGATTCGAAAGAAAATCTTTCAACAAGATGACTAGTTTCAAAGGATTTTATATACCATCGTTTGGGGCGACAGTTAACGTTGCTTGGGAAACATTAAAAGCTAAATGGCCAGAAAATAGTCCGTGTATGGAATTAATTCGTGGTACAGGCATGGCTGGTCAAGGTGATCCTCAAGCTCGTACAGGTGAATTTAAATCATTCGGAGAAGGTGAAGATAATACCGAGATGACAATGATGAATGGTGAACAAGCACAAAGAGAACAGAACAACGTTGCTGTTGCTGAAGATTCATTTAGTTATCAGAGAAATGGGTAAGTTATTTTTCATGAGTATTAGAATGAAGTTAAAGAAGGAATTATTGCAATAGATTTTGTTGTTTTCTGGTTATTTTTCTAGAGACAAAGGCAGAACAGGAAGTTTAAGCAGTGGAGAGTTCAGCGAATATGACGAAGGTGGTGGAGAATTCGGTGGACCTGGTGTGAAGATTAATGAGTGGCAAGCAGCATGGAATGTTACCAATGCCATTCAGGTAGTAATCAAATCACAGTTGAATTCATTAAAAAGAAATCAAATGAAAAGTAAGAATATTTAAATAAAGCTTTTGTTGAAAGTTTCATCAATTAAAAAAGAAAACGTTTGCTTTCAGGGTATGTTCATCGTATCTCTACCATTTGCAGTACTGCGAGGTGGTTATTGGGCAATTGCAGCTATGGTCGGTATTGCACATATTTGCTGTTACACCGGTAAGATTCTCGTTGAGTGTTTGTATGAGTTAGATACAGTAACAGGGCAACGTGTCAGAGTACGAGATTCCTATGTAGCCATTGCTAAAGAATGTTTCGGCCCAAGATGGGGTGCAAGAGCAGTCAACATTGCACAAATAATAGAATTGTTGATGACCTGCATCTTATATGTTGTTGTTTGTGGTGATTTAATGATTGGCTCTTTTCCCGAAGGTGCTATCGATACAAGAAGTTGGATGATGCTGATAGGCATATTTTTACTTCCACTTGGGTTTCTTAAATCATTGCAACACGTTTCTATGCTCAGCTTTTGGTGTACAATGTCTCATCTTTTCATTAATTTCATTATCGTCGGTTATTGTATCTTGGAGATAGGTGATTGGGGATGGTCCAAAGTTAAATGGACTATTGACATGAAAAACTTTCCAATCTCGCTTGGTGTAATTGTATTCAGTTACACCTCTCAAATCTTTCTACCTACGTTAGAAGGAAATCTGATAGATCGTTCCAAATTCGATTGGATGTTAAACTGGAGTCATATAGCTGCTGCAGCCTTTAAATCTCTCTTCGGATGGATTTGCTTTTTGACTTTTCAGAATGATACGCAACAGGTGATAACGAATAATCTTCACTCGGCTGGATTCAAAGGCTTGGTCAATTTTTGTCTAGTAATCAAAGCTGTATTGTCTTATCCTCTGCCATATTATGCTGCCTGTGAACTCCTCGAAAGAGCATTTTTCAGAGGTCGACCGAAAACTATTTTTCCTACAATTTGGACAGTCGATCGAGAGCTCAAAGTTTGGGGTTTAGCATGGAGAGTCGGTGTAATTGTCTTTACCATTCTCATGGCTATATTCATACCACATTTCAGTATTCTCATGGGTTTCATTGGCTCCTTCACTGGGACCATGTTGTCTTTCATATGGCCTTGCTACTTTCATCTGAAACTTAAAAGAAATTCTATGGAATGGAGTGCAGTGGCCTATGATTGTTTTGTCATCTTTTTAGGTATACTCTTTGGAGTTATCGGTGTATATGATTCTGGCACTGCTTTAATCGATGCCTTTGAAATTGGTTTACCTTTTTAAATGTTTCCTATTATTATTTCTATTTTTATTGCTTTCATTTTTTCATTCATCTCGTCTCACATACCACAAAGTATGTAGTGTCCTTTGGAAATAGAAAGATAGACAAATGGGATTTTTATGGGATTATTCTATTACACCTGGTTGCATCATCCTGGTTCTTCCAACGATCTTCGAATTCTACAAATCAAGTGTCTTCCATTTAATATTGCTTAGGGTTCTGTCGTAATTAGAAATATTTTCATGATATATTGTATATTTAAATTCAACCAGAACTGACATATCTAACAATATGCAAAATAACAAAGAAATAAAAAGAGAAAAAAGGAAACAAAAAGGTTTAGAAAATAAGAGATGGAAATTTGATGAATCTAGAGTCTTCCAAAGTAAACATTTCTTTTTGGAACAATTCTAAAGAAGCTTTTTAGATAATTCATTTAGATTACATATCGTCAGATAATGTAATCTGTAAGCATCGATGTCTTCCACATTGCATATACAGATTTTTCTGTCAAAGGTGAACAAATCGTTAAAGAGAGAACGAGTTATTGGATTTTATAATCCTGATTGTGTACCTAATAATTTTTAAGTATGCTTTGAATAAGAAGCACGTCATAATGACATTCGATGGTCACAATTACAGTATACTCTCTTGCAAAAGATATATAGAGAAAAAAAAAGAAAGAAACTTTAAAAAAAGAATTATCCCTCGTGTTTGTGCCATAGAATATGAAAGATAGTTTGCCTAATCGTAGATGCATTGAAATTATGTGCCATCGAAGGTTAAATAATCAAATAAAATTAACGTGCAAAATATTCATCGAGTGCTAATTAATAATGCACTTGATTATGTATGTAATATGTACAAGAAAATTGTACAAATTAATTTAGTCTAATAATCCAACGTCTTCCACAGTTTGTAAAGTCTGTTTAGAATATATATATATATATATCTTACAATTAGTTTTAAGTAGATGTATAACGTGATTGCGTCGATAATTCAAATGATAAAGAATGTTCTCTCATTGAATACATTTCAACAATTTGATATAGATTTAATATTATACATTTAATCTTTATTTTATTTTTTCAAGTGTTTTTTTTTTTTTTTTTAATAATGGTTTCTCAATTTGAGAACATTCAAAACGTTATAATAATTTTTAACTTTTCGATAGATCAACAGAATTGAATTTTTCTATTGCAAAATTATTTTTAAATTAGTTTATATATATATATATATGTTATTCAATAGTGATAATAAGTACTTAGAATCAGAGAGTTACAATTACAATATATAATAACATAATATAATTATAGTTGAGTTAGCTTACACATATGAAATTGAATCGATATTTTTGATTTAAAATGTAAAAATATATAATGTTATGCTATCGAAATGTTAATTATTACAGTAATTGTTAATTAATAATCACAAATTGAATTCGTCTTCCAATGATGTTTTCCAAAATGGTAATAATAATTATGTATCACGATTTATTGATCGAGATGAATCTTTGTTAATAATATTAAACGTTATATACTGAGAGTTTTAGCCGTTAAGTATTAACATTTAAGGTCAAGGATTATCAAATTTAATATATATATATATATATATATATATAACTAGATGTAAAAATTAAATGTTAATTCACTTTCGACAATGATTTGATTTATTACTAAATGCAAGAACAGCTGATAAACATTCTTTCTTTCTAAAACACTTGTTCATAAATATATAACAACAATTTCTTCTTCAGTAAAATCATTTGAAACTCTACATATCTATTTTTCTTTTGCTGTATCTTGCACAATTGAACGTACCAAAAAAAGCCTTTCTCATTTTTGTATCTGTGATTAATGATATATAAGAGGCTTTCTATTCCAAGACAATAATTAATTCTCTATTCGCTCTAATTAAAATATATACCGCAACAAAGTTAAATACGTACATATGTACAATATGTACAACAATAAAAACTGTTCAATTATATATAGATCATATATAGAAACTAATTTCTAATATTTCTGATCAAAGTTATATCATCCTGATATAGTGCTACGTTGTTACTATACATTTGCATAATAATAATAATAGTAATAATAATAATAATAATAATAATAATAATAATAATAATAATAATAATAATGCCAATAATGATGATGATGATGATAATAAATGTGTAAAATGAAAAAACTTTCAAATTGAAACCATTTGTTCATTTAGATTCAAAATCACTCTGTTAGAAGTGTCATCTTTAAACAACGATGCATTAAAAGTCAACTTGATCAATGTTTTTTCGTGTAGTTTGAATGTATGTATAGGAGTTTCACATAATGATATAATCAGGCGCTTCCCTTATTAAAAAAGAAAAAAAAAAGAAAGAAAAAAAAACAGAGATTACAAATAATATATAAATATAAGAATGAATGAAAATAAATTATCAAAATTTTATGAAATTGTAGTTTACTTGTAGTACCTGTTTCAGTTGAATTATTTTAATCAAACCTTTCTCTAAGATCCAATTTCAATTTTATCTAGAAAATGCAACTTTCTTCTCTCTTTGGTAAAAAGTTATAGATAAAACAAGAAATGAATTTTTTGTTACGTGTCATGCTCTGAATATTCTGCATCGGTGTATATAAGGTATGCTCATTTCAAATTCCATAGTAATTGTCATTTAACATTGCTGTAATAATATCATTATTTGTTGATTTAATGTCATGTTATTATTAGAAAAATTAATTTTTATATGCTGCTTTTTGTGTTTAGTAATGTATGCATTATCGAATGATAATAAGACAGACAAATCTTACTATGAAAAATATGGTAAGGTTTTCAATAATATTGATTAATATCTATATTTGAATTAAGATTTTGCTTACTTTCATTAAAGAGAAAAGTCCACGTGTTAAAATAAAAGTATTTCGTGGTCCAAATGAAGAAAGGAATGGTGAAACATTTGCCAAATGGGGATTTTGGATAAAACAACCACGTGGCTCAACTGTATATACCCATACTACTACCTAATGCAAGATTTTTCATAGAATAAATTCTGTTTTATGTGAAAGTTTAAATTGTTACTTTGTTTGTTTATATTTCTTCATGATCTTTTACAGAAATTAAAAGTAAGTTACGCGGAGATAATTTTGCATCAAATACTGGTTTTAATATTGGATTTAAGTTTCTTTCTGATAGATATAAAAATCTATCCAAAAGTACTAATGTTTCTACCAGTGGTGCAAGTAAAATTCTAAGAGAAGAAAATATAACGATTTTTAACCAATAATCTAAATAATGTTCTATTTCCGGTCCTTCGAGATCCGAATCCTTTGGCTGTAATTCAGATTGAAGATGACGAGTGGCAAGAAAACAATATCTGAAAATAAATAATATGTATATGCACTTCTTAAATTATCTAATATATTTTATAATATTTCAAATCTTGTTTTCTTAACTGTTTAAATGTCATATCTCCTGTTACTTTAACATTTTTCAATTGACTATGAGAAGGCAACAAATCTCTTTCTGTGAGTATATTTTCTAAAATCGCTCTGTAGGTGTGTACCTGAACAAAACAAATATGTTTATTAATTTAGATCAAAATGTTGTTAGAATTTGTCATATGAAATGATGTCATGTACTATTAAATCTGTATAGTTGTTGTTCTTCAATTTATCGCAATGCTTTTCAATAGCGTGGCAAGCCACTTCCAAAGCATTATATGAAAGCTTGTGATTCTTAAACGACTTGTACGAACTAAGTGGATATCCTTTCTGTTTGTTTCCATTATTAGACCTAATGAAAAAGTCTCAATATATTTAAAGAATTCTTTTTTTCATACATAATAATATAAATAAATAGAAAGGATAAATACTCTAACGTCATTTTCATATAACAACATCCCACGATGCACATGAATCTTGCTTCTTTGTTTAACGAGTATAGATTTAAAAGAATTGACGCTAAATCCCCACATGGATGTAATCCAATAATTCCATACTTAAGTGATTCTGTATTAATGTTATAAACATTTGTGAATACTTTGTGTAAATGCTTTTTCATTTCTGCTCTTGCATGATCAGAAGTTTCTAACTTCATCGATATATGTTCCAGTTTAAGAGGAGCGAAATTAGGTATATGTTTACGTATAGATATCAACAATTGTTCGTCGTATAATCTACAAATCTCATATATAATAGAATCTATTTGAACAACACAACACTGTCAACCATTAGATTGATATAATAAGTTTACCTAGCTTTTGTTGATAATAATTCATCCTGTTCGATACAAGCTACACGTAATCCATATCGGCAAGTTAACATTCTAGCTAAATGTCCAAGTCCCGCTCCAACATCTACTGCAGATTTGCAGTCTGACTTGTAGGCATAATATGCGCACATCTATGTTTTATATATATATATATTTTATATAAATAATGTTAATTAATAATTATGATTGTATTGAAAAATAATTACCTCTGCCATTTGTTCTATCTCATGCGTCTTTTTCTTCTTCACATGTTTTCTGAATAATTTTATAAATTGTGAAGAAGCAGAATCCGAATCTCCTAATTGTTTTTGTTTGTTATCCGACGAATATAAAGAAGTTACTTCTTTTGATTCTTTCTTGAATTTCTTCATTCTTCCACATTGCAAAACATTACTCAAACTCTTGTAATTTCTATTCAATTGTAGATCATTTATAACTTTATGTAATGCCAATAACGACAGGGGTAATATTCTTTTACTGTATAAGAGATACATTATTATTAATCATATATATAATATAGAGAAATATTTGTTTATATGAATTAAAATCAATTTGTAAATTATACCAAGAACATTCTCCTGACAACCATAATCCAAATTCGTCTGGAGGTATATCCTGTAATGCGAGTTTCCAACTTGTTGGTAACTTGTCCCATAATTTTTCTTTATAAAAATCCTATAAAAAATAATTATACAAAAAATTAGAAATGTTATAAAGCTATATATGTAAATATTAATCTAAAGATTAAGATCGAATTTCATTATTCTATATACAAATATGAAAGCATAACTTGATTTGTGGTTACGTACCACTACATAAAAGTCTAGCATCCAGCCATATATATCTAATACACAAAATATTTGATCTATTCTTAAACGCACACTTTGACAAATATTACAATTACATTCTATAATTGAATTGTTAGTTGAAGTCATGATTGATTATAATAAAAATTATCAAAACTTTTGAACACGTGTAAGTGTGTGTACGTACGTATGATACAACATAAAGAAAATAGTGTAGTGTGTTATACTTTGCTTTGATTAAAAAGATTCAATTTCATAAAAATATAAATTTAGATTAGTTATATTTAAAAAATTGGTATATTTTTCAAATTAAACAAAAAAACAAAAAAAAAGAAAATGTTTTTGTTTATTTAATATGTTTAATAAATTGGATGTTCGTCTAGGTTAGTTCTGTTGATAAGTCTGCTAAGTTGACTCCATACTTTACATTTAAATTGGAGTACGTCATTCTTTCTACTATTATCATCTATTTTTGGATGACGGTGGATTGTCTATTTTTTCATCACAATGGTAAATAATAACAAGATATTAATTTATTTATTTTGAATTATGAAAAATAAGATATATTAAAGTTTAAAGACATGATTTGATCCCATAATGTAATATAACCTATCTTATTTCAAATATCTCATATCATAAAATTGTATTAATATTTATTTTAATTTTATAATAATCATAATTATAATAATTATCATTTTTAAATTAAAAATTAGGAAAAAAAAAGCGTTTACTAATTTCTGCCATATTTGGCAGTCTGCAATATTTAATTTTCAGAGTCTGGTGTGTGTTATACTTCTGTTAATATGTACCTGTACTTACATCAGATCTATCGCTCCAAGTTTTTTAGATAATCGTTTAGGAAAAGTTGGGTAAGTACAAATGATTTTATTCTACACGTTTAAATTTACACGTGTCAGATAATTGCATAAAATATATCATGATATGATGATTTTATTGATCTTTAGGCATATTTATATATTATTATACGTTAGTTTGTATCCATTTTATATTTGAAATATTACTTATACAAATTATTATTTATACACATGCTTGTTAATGATTTTTATTATCAGGTTCCTTGGCTTGTTTTGGAAATGTGCACGAATTGGAGAACGGAAAAGTCCATACGTGGCATTAAGTTGTATTTTCATGGCATTTAGTATTTTATTCTGGACATAGACTAGACATTTTTTCAATAAATTTTTATAAATTTGTACAAAGATATTTTGGAAAAAGATATGGAAATGTTCGTAACATTTAATAAGGTATGAATGATTTAATAGAAACAAGGAGTGCATGACAAATATTTATCGTTAATATTTCTTAGAAAACAGAAGAAGAAAAGAAGAAATTCCTTTTAAACGAACTGTAATTTATAAAGCAACAATGATTTCTAATTGCGGTGTAATATTTATTCATCAACACGTGATTCCTTCCAAAGCCATAGAATTACATGATCTTCGGAGCCTTTTTTATTTCTTTTTAAATTATTTATCATTTTATTTTCACAATATATTTTCTATAAACAACAACATATATTCTTTTTAATACAATTAATATAGGATTATTATATTAACTTTGTTGAGTATCGCTTTGTTATATATATATATATATATATATATATATATATATATCGGGTTTATTAAATAGTTACATTTATCATATCTTTAATATCGCAGATATTCTAAAACTTCCTCACACAATAATGCTAAACCACACGATGTGATCTAAAAATTGTACTCCGCAGTAATCGACGTTAACTGTCATACATAATATTGAATGTAATTCTTGTTGTTCTTAGTTGTATGCATGTACTTATTTTATTTTATACATTCGTTTATCAACGTTTACTATCGATTCATGTCGTTTTATCTACAGAGTAAAATACGCTTTCCAATTATGTAAAATAAGTTTCCAATTGTATGTAAGTAATATCATATACTACACGATGGAAATTATTATTTAATTTTGCAATTGAAAATATAATGATATAATTAATACTGCAGATTCATCTTATATGACGATGAAGAATATAAAGAATTTGAATAAGAACAAAATATACTTTGCACTTTGTCTAAGAAAGCGTACTTATAAATAGCAATTCCGGTAATTTATATAAATTTATCACGTTCACCGTATATCCATCATAATATATGATACATATATATATATATGTATATAATATTTTTGTCTTCATTGATTACATTTACTTAAGAATAGAGGATAATGCTACGATATGTATTAAATGATAAAGCGATACACTTTTAAAACTGATATGTATTATTACACTACAATCAAAGTTAATTTACATCGAAACATTTTGGTGCTTTTTCTTCTATGAGGTAGAAAAACGACCAAGTTTATATTTGTCTATATATATATATATATGATTATTATGATCAGGCATTTGCTTTTTTCCTGCTACCATGCATCGGATACAAAAAAGATAATTTTTCACATAAAATGTTATCTTTTTATATAATACTGATAAGTTAATTAAATTATTATAATATTATATACAATTATATCGTCTTACATACAATTATTGTCACTTTGTGAATTAAAATTTTAAGGAGAGATATATATATATATATATATATCTCTATATAGGGATATATAGCATTTGTAACTTCGATACAAAACATTGGAACCATTGATAAATTTATAGAGGAAAAGAAAAAGTAAAAATTGAATATTTAAAAAGATAATTAACAAGGTGAACAGCGCATTTTTCCAAATTACTTTTAATCAAAATAAAAAACAATTTCTCCAATGTAAAATATATTTTTTTTTTCTTTTACTACGTAATCCTCTCTTCATATATTATATACTATTTATTTAATAAATATATATTTATATAAAGGTAAAATTAATTACAAAAGTTGATAAAAAATGTATCTAATTTGAAAATGACGCGACTATTGGTCAATTTAAATGACTATTACTATATGAGATAACTTGCTTCCTTACCGACTATCGAGAAAACAATGATAAAGAAATGATAGATAAAACAAGTAATGTCATCTATTCAACTTATGTCGCTGTATATGAAATTTATGATTATGAACCTTTATATATGTACATATCAATATTATTACCGAACAAGCTCTTAAAAAAGGTCGATAAATAAAAAGACAATGTTAAGTTAATATTTCTTATAGGTATAAGTTAGTATGCTAATTATTTGTCTGCGTTCGAATAAAATCGAATAGTTAGATTTGGTAGTGCCTATTCGCTCGTTATACGAAAATTCTTTAATTTTACAACAAAATTAATGATATTTCATTAACAAGTACGACCAATAAATACAAAGGATATTCGTTTCAATCGCAGCACCCCATTGCCGTTACCAGAACGACGTGTCTATTTGTACAGGGTGAAACATAAACGAGGACTTGGAAAATTTAAAAACTACCCCTAAAAAGAAAATTGATACATTTGTTTCTCATAAAATCCATGCATTTGGTATTGAAACTTTTTGATTAGACACATAGTTAAAAAGTTCTTTGAGATATGTAAGTTTTCGAATCACCCTGTATACTGTATAGTATTTATTTGTCTTTTTTAAAATCATTATTAAATAAGTATATAAGTAATACTTATGTTCGCAGTTAACCACCGACAATGGAAGATAACGTCGAAACGTCTACCTTTATGGAGACTTATATGTCTATCTATCTGATGTAACGATATGCAGAAGGGTTTGGGAAGGAAGGGGAAGCATATAGAAAGGAAGCTTTCTATTGCCACCTAACGTACGAGCAATACATATATGTAATATATTACACATGTAAGTGTTCACTTTCCTTTCCATCTTTTTGTTATAAATTTTATTTTGCTTTTTTTTATTACGTAATATCGGTTTACGAGAGTCTCTCTCTCTCTCTCTTTATTCCTGTGTTCATGCATCGTTAGGTGGAATTATTATATACAACTCGGCATATCCTTTCAAAATGTTTCCAACTTTATGGTTATTTGTAATGCACAGTTTGATTAATTCGAATTTCAAAAATGTTTGTTAAGTTAAAAACTGGACGAACAGAACGGCACTAACGATGCGTTCAAAACATGACCCCTTTAAGGCTTTCCGACACACTAACCCGTTATACATATATATATATAAAAGTACCCCGTAATTTTCTATCGAAAAAGTAAATGAAGGCGATCGATCGATTTCATAATGAAAGGCTTCGTTTAAAAATACTCGAGATTAAACGTTCGATGAGTTTTAAAACGAAAAAACAGTACGCTTCATCCATAAGTATGTATTTTTCTTTTTTCTTCTTCTTCTACTTTTTGTTTTTTCTTAAATTTCTTTTCATTCGATCAAAGTCGAAACCAAAAAATGGTTTCATAAAAAATACATTTGCAAGTATCGTTCAATATCTCTCATTCGCAAAGTTTCAAATTCCCAAAGAATGCCCTAACGGCATTTAAACGGCTTTTCTTTTTTCATTATTACACATACCTATTATCATCATTTTTTTGTATTAATACCCTAGGGTCCAGACACAGCCTAGCAAAAGATAAGAGAATAGGGGAGAAATAGGGGAGAAATAGGGGAGAGTTATGGAGTTCAGAATCGGTCAGTAATCTATTCTTTTCCTATGCTTTTTCCGATGGAATGGGATTATTAATCAATAAATAATAATTGATCCTTTATCGTATGGTGGATAAAAATGTTAGGCAGATCGTATATATTTGTTTGTTGAATATAAACCTGCCAATGTTGGCAACGTTTTCTACCTTAGACTCTTCTTCTTTAGATTTAGTTTCTTCTCCACTGTAAGCATTCTTCCCTTTTACGATCAACGATCCTCGTGGATTTACGGTAGTAGATGTTGTTGAGTATTTGTTACCGATGATCAATCGAGATGTGCTCTTCTGCATCGCTGGGGTGCTCAGCTGGTGGAAAACTCGATTGACCGTAGATACCCCAAGAATGCTTTTTGATTTATTACCTTTGTTTTGTTTTTTCCAACTTGGTGAGGTTGCTCGCGTTGGTAAAGTCGCACGTTCTATTTCTGTCAAATATATAGATATATGTGACGAAGTATAATAATCATCATCTTAATGTTTTATATTTTCTACGACATACCGTATACCCTGATAGTAGCTTCGGCTTTTCCCATACTCGAGGATGCCGAACACTTGTATTCTCCTAAATCTGTCTTCTGAAGACTCTTTATCTTAAGCTCTATAGTCGTCTTCCATTCTTCCTCTGGGTGGCTCCGTTCATCGATCTCGTATCTGTCGCTACATTGACAGATCGCATTTGCTTAGTAGCAAGTGTATCAAGGCTCAATGGAAATGGAATTTCGAAAGATACGTACCCGCTCATGATCACTTGCGCCTTTCGAGTCCACAGGTTGATCGTCTTTGGATAAGCTTCGATCGAACAGATTAACGAGACATCCGTATCCAACGGCGAACCCAATAATTGATTTCCTACTTTTGCGCTTGGGGGAACTGAAATTAGTCAATAGATAAAACCTGTCCCATAAGTAAAAATACAATTATATTTCAATATAATTGTATATTTTGATTTGATTGTTGTTTTTTCTTCTACTTTTTCCCGCTTACGAATAAATGGATGGAAAATGAAAAAGACGTGGAGAAATTAGCGAGCGTGGTTACTTACAATTTACTCTGAGGTAGACTCTTTTGCTGACTGTCGGTGGTACTTCGTTTCTGGCTATGCAAAGATAAGCTCCCATTTGCCTCCTGTCTACCCTCGTTAATTCCAGCTTCTCGCCGGACTGGCTGTCCACTATAAAATCACCCCTTTCGTATGAATATCTCGTTGAAAGTTCACTTATTTCCCACGATATTTTCTACATCTAACACGTAATTATATATAACGTTATAACGTCAACCATTTGGAATGATTATTTTTCCTAACAGTCTTTCTGCATACCAAAACATTTCACCTCTCTATCTAACATTTATTATAAAATCAAATCAAATCAAATCAAATGAAATCAAATGAAATCAAATGAAATCAAATGAAATCTAAATGATAGGCAATATCTTTTATCTATCTATATACTTTTATGTATCCAATAAATAGATTTCTTTCTTCAAACGCGGATAAATGATTTCCCTTTAGAATATTTTCCCTGGATATTATTCACGAATAACGAATAACGCAAATGCCAGACAATTGAACATTATGGCAAATATGCTCACGGCTACCATATGGGTAATAAATTTAATTTACGCTCGAAACGATCGCATTTATGAAGGACATTTTCAAATGGGCACCGATGAATGCTTTGAAAAGAATATTGACAATTGATTCACGTACAAAGTAGACGTTTTTTTTTCCATGTATTGATATGTCGATATATCTCTATGATCTTAATTTCATACACATGTGTATAATCGTAATATCTATTTGTTTTTTTGATTTCGTGAAATTTCGCAGTTAGATATTCGGATAAAGGACGAAACGAGTTTGCTATCTCTTTTTCTCTGGCATCCCTTTCACCCAGTTCAACCCCTACACTCATTCCTTTTCATCTCTCCTCCCCATTCTTCCCCTTCTCCTGCCATAAAGCTGTAAAACACGAAGGTGTAATTCGACGAAACACGGTAGGATGAACCCCGAGTTCTAATAAAGATGAAAAGGTGCGTTTTTACGAGACACATAGCTTTTTATGGAGGTGAATTCGAGGAGGAAGATCTAAAGGAGGTTAAACCGAGTTGCCTAGGTCGTTTTACTTCTACTTGTTCGATCTGTGATAAGAATGTAGTAGGGTTGCTCGAATTCTTCTACAATTTGAATAATGTATTTAACTATATATACTGGAACTTTTAGCATATTCTACATCGAAATAGAAATGTAATAATTACAATCAACACGTGAAAATATTATCAATTATTACTATCATTTTCAATATTATATTGGCATGTTATATAATAGAATATTGCTTGCTGTATAATATGTATAACGTTGGAAATTCTAACAATATTTATCGCTCAGCTCAATATTTCAAATAAAATGAATATTACATAATAATGAACACACACTAAATTAAGAATACAAATGATAGGAATGAACCTGAATGAATCTGAATATGAACATGAATTAGCTGACCTTGAACTAAGGTCTCATGAAGACCTCTCATCAGAATGAAATCACTTTTCTCTCTTTTCCAATGAACTCGTGGGGGAGGTCTACCCGATGCCTTGCAAGAAAGGGTCGCATTTTCCCCTTCTAAAACTGAGACTTCTCCCTCTGATGTACCAGAACTCAGTATGTCGGGGGGAACTTAAACAAAAATACATATTATACACACATATATATATATATATATAAATTTTTGCAATGTATAGATATTAATTTAATTTTCCTAATCCTTTGAAAAGATAAATAGTGAAAGATAGAGAAGCAGCTTTGATTTCGTTAGCATTTCAAAATCAAACCATATAAGAAGATAATATTTATATAAAAGTATCTCAACGAGAGCATTCACATGGGAATTCGTGATAAAATAACGTTGCGAAGAGAAAGAGATAGTAGATATGTATGTATGTATATACATGTTTCCCTCAAACAAACGTAAAATTCTTTCGTTTTCTTTTACTAAAATAGAAATGTGCAACAGGTTCGAGTTTTATATTGCTATTGTTTGTAGGCGATGAAGTTTAATGGGTAAATACGAATCGTAGTAAACTATTTTGCATTGTTTTTTTCCTTCAATTTTCATTTATTCTACTCAGTTTCATATGTGTGTACAGAAGTAACGAACTTTGGTTAAAATCGTTACAAAATTTCAAATAAAAAATCTTCACCGATGAGTAGAAAAATGTAGCAGGATTAAAAAGTAAAGAAGAAGAAGAAAAAAAGTGTCTCGGCACTTTTAAAAGCATCGAACAAGATCACGAAAAGTAGTCCAAGCTATTTCGTCGAAATTTCATCGTGATTTTAAGTGGACTATGCGCGCGGACCACTTTTACAAGATTTTTTCACTCTTCCCATTTACTTTATAGTTAGGAATTCCAAAATATAAAGAAAGACGAGGGTGCACGATCCTACTCAAACGATACGAAATTTCTTTCAAGTATATAGAATATGTATATATGTAGAGGTCCAAATGATTTGATCACTTTGCAAAATGTATTATCGTACAAAGATTATTTCGATCAAATATTTCATCGAAATTTCTTTGTCTCCCTTTTATTATTACTACTCGCGTAGAAAGCAAAGTACTAATATCGTAGTGTGTTTTAAAGGAAGTACTTAAAAGATTTTTTCGATAAGGGATGCAAGAACATATTTTGAAAAACGAACGAGCATATTTCGCGATAAAGATTACATACACCATTGACCTACTTTTAACTAATGGAGAAAGTGATGCGTTCTTGCGATAAAGTAATGAAAAAATCTATATCTACGTATACACAACATATAATATTACAGCAATATGTAAGGAAAGCTCGACTAAAAATTCCTTTTCTAAAAAGCTTTTTAATAGGAAAATAATATTCATAAATTACAACTTGTATTAGTAGCATTAGAAAATGATATTTATTTATTTATTTATCCAATTTTTCTACGTATAGGAGGAGGCTTGACAAGTTTATCAAATCAATCTTGACCATCAAGAAGCTTTTTTATATCTGCGACGGAGGAGTATAAAAATCGTAATAAAAAAATAACAGACAAATAAATAGAGAAGAAAGAAGAAGAAAGAAGAAGAAAAAAGAAGAAAAAATATAACTTTAATACAAGTCCTTCGCAAGACTATTCTTTTTAAGCGAATGGGACCGTGTCCCATGGCTGACAACGTGTAGGAATTCTTCTGGCAAATAGAAAAAAAGAAAGGAAAGGAAAAGAAAAAGAAAAAGAAAAAGAAAAAGAAAAAGAAAAAGAAAAAGAAAAAGAAAAAGAAAAAGAAAAAGAAAAAGAAAAAGGAATGAAACGAGGATATTCAGCTCGTTAGAAAAGAGTACAACCGAGAAACGAGCTTTCGCGAAGAACGTCGTCGTCGTCGTCGTCGTCGTCGTCGTCGTCGTCGTCGTCGTCGTCGTCGTCAGAATGTTCGTTGAATTTTTCGAGCTATCCTCTTCTTCTTTCTCGTTCATGCCCATAAAAGTGTTCGCAGGAAAGAGGGAGGGAGAGAACGCATATATGTATGAGAACAATTTCGATGCATATGAACGCGAATGGGGCTGTCCGTTCAACGAGAAAAGCTAAGTCGTTATCTTTTACATATACGTGTACGCGCGTGTCTATGCGTGTACGTGCTACAAGAAATTCTACCTTATCGAAAATGTCGAAAATTTCGAAAATTTCGAAAATCTCGACATTTCTCAAATGTTTTCTCAAATTGTCTTATCTTATGTTAGCTTAATCGTTGATTATATTAATTTAGGATGTTGCTAGATATATATTAGCTTATAGACAATGACCGTCCTATATATGTATGAGCTTGCATATGTAACAACGCGTCTATAGGTTTCCTATACATATAAATATAGGAATAGGGGAGTTAATCACGGATAAGTAGGTAGAAGCTTTGTAGTGATGAATAATTATTTACACACTGATTATGCCTGTAAAGGCGAGATAATATTATTTAGAAAATTAATGCAATTAAACTATTATCATTCTTGAATTACAATTCAATTCAAAATAGTAGAAATACCAATTATAATTTGCTAATTTCTATTTAATCGATCAATCGAACAAATGAAATCATAAAATACGAAGAAATTGAATCGGTTAGCCGAGTGAACAGAATTTTCCATATCTTTGACTCATCTTTTTTCCCCCTCTCCCTGTCTCTCTCTCTCTCTCTCTCTCTGTTTTTTTCATTATCTCTCCCTTTCTTATACACCCTCTTATTTTCTCTTATTCTTACGTTAATTCAATCTCGAACGAAGTCCGTTTTTTCTTCTTTCATTCCTTTCATCGAGAAGATCGCACGTGTTCGATAGTTCCGAGCTTTATATTGACGAGCCCAATAATTTTCGTGTTCTATATTTTGACGTCTTCAATATTTCTCCTGTTCGATATTAGAACGTTGGAATATTGAACCGGGAAATTTTCGATCGAACTGAAATTTACTCTCCTTCTCAATGCCGTTTCACTGGCCACGTTCCATTTCTCATATATTTTTCTTTTCATTTTTTTTTTTTTTCATTTTTTTTCTTTTTCTTTTTTTTTTTTTTTATGTAATACTTCCCTCATCTTTCATCTTTTATTTTCAATCATTGAATAGAAGATTCCTTCCCTTTAATCAATTTTTCTATGAACGTAGTAATCATTGAATTTATAGAAAATATTTGAGATATTCTTCTTTCTTATTAGAATAATGAAAGAAAAAATTGATCAAGCAAAGTGTAAGACGTTTTTGTGAGAATAACCATTGGTCTATCTTTGTGGACATAAGCAATGGGACAAAGGTGGGAAGGCTATATAGAAGGATATATATATATATGTAGAAAGGTATATAGAAGGGTAGGTAGAAGGGCCATTGTGTAAACACGTTCCTAGTTCTAACGATCATGAGCATATATTTTGGAGGAACGTGCGAAGCTCGACGGTTAATCGAAACAACGCGTGGACGGGTGCGATTGTACGCTTTGGTGCGTACTACAGCAGTATTACTATATTCTATTCTCTATCTCTGTAGGTATATACATGTATATGTATGTGACCGCAAACGTCTGGGTTGGTGAGAGCATGAGGCTAGTAGGAATGCGCATATTGCGCAATTAGGCATACCTAGGACGTCGACGCATCCCAGCTGGCTCAACATGGGCTGCGCGTTGATTTGGCACATGTAGCAACCTCGATCGGCTTTCCTGAGTTGGCGAATATGCAGGCTCCAAGTGGCTTCCTCGTCCTCTCTCGAACGAGTTTGATTCTTTGCCTTGGCCTTTTCGACGTTTACTTGGAAACGTGCTGAATGGGTCACCGTTCGCTGACCCATCGACAATATTGTCTGATCCTCGACTCGTAGCCATCCTACCTAAACATCGTATCGAATCATATTACATTTTACAAAGATCAAAGTCAACTTATTATAACACTTTGATACATATTTATAACATTGAATATTATAATAATTATTTACTTTTCTCGAAATCTTCAAATATTAATATTAATTTTGATTCTTTGTTAAAGCATATTGGGACCTAAGTTTATATAAACTCTCTTGACCTAGTAAACCTAATTAATATGCAATATAAGTTTGATATTGACCACTTTGGACATCTTGTCGATATGCATAGCTTCATTCTCAATTATAATGCAAATTAAATAAAATACTAAAGTACAACAACAACAAATAGAAATAAAAATAGAAATAGAAACAGAAATAGATAGTGTTTTATCGAATAGGATTACGAAGAGAAATCCATCAAATCCCGAGTTGTCGATACGAAAGTCGTCGTTGAAAAGTAGATCATAGATAAAATCTAATCTTATTTTAGAAGGGAAGGAAGGAAGAAAGAAAGAAAGAAAGGAAGGAAGAAAGAAAGAAAGAAAGAAAGGAAGGAAGAAAGAAGAAAGATAGATAGTACAGTAAGGTAAAGCAGAAGTAGCTACATATATATATGTTTAACTTAAATCGAGTCTTGGAAAAGGGGATCGAACTCTTTGCTTGCTTTGAATTTCTATGATTAAAGGAACTTAATAATCGATCCCTTTTCCTACCTATGTATGTGTATATGTGTGTTTGTTCGAAGAAGATAGATAGTTTGGAGAAGTTCATATCGGAGAAGTTTATCGAATCTCGAGAGACTTCTCCGCTAACGTTTTGTTCCACCATCATAAAGAAAATTAAGAAGAAAAAGAAAATGATAGAAATAAAAAGAGAGGGAGCTGTTACAAAGAGAAAGAAGGAGGAAAAAAGAGTAAGAAAGAGGAAGGAAGAAAAGAAGATAGACAGACGGATAGAGGCAAATAAATAGATCTAAAGAAAAAGATAGAGATAGATAGTTAGACAAATAGATAGAAATAGAGTAAAAGGTAAAGAAGGAAGAAGAGTATCGGGCAAATATCGAAGTACTACAAGCACGAAACCATTAGCAAAGTATCCATAGACGTTTCGAAGGACGCGAACACGTCTATAAAGTTTCCTAGGAAAGCGTTCTCTTCTTCTCTTTCTATTTGCCTTCCGCTTACCCTTCGCTCGAAAGAACGTCTCGCCTTCGTCAAGGATACCCTCCTAGGTAGGTCTCTTCCTAGCGAGCGTTCTTCTTGACTCGTATTCTCGGTGGAATACGACACACACACAAATTTAGATTAACGAATGAATATCCTAACAAAAAAAATACTACAATTTTTATTTGTGTTATATTTAATTTATACGAAATTTCAAATACATTCTCTTTACCTACGTTTGCAAACTATATAATCCTTTAATTCTGTTTTATCTCTGCTGGAAAGGCATTGTATAATTTCACACCTTCATAAAACAGACTCTTTTATACAACACTTTTTGTTCTATGAAATTGTATAGAAATATTCTCTGACTGTCTAGTGCATTCACCGCTCACATTTCCTGCTATTTTCATTCTATTATTAAATTATTTTAGGAACATTCCTTAAACTATCTTCAAAATAAAAGTGTATACATTATAATATAGTCACTATTTTACATTACATTCGTAAGTTTGAAATTCCATTACGTTCATAAATTGCAATGGGAGAAGGAGAAAGAGAACGAAAGAGGGAGTAAGAATGAGTAGGAGAGTAGAAAAGTTAGATAGTTAAATAGACAGAGAGAGAGAGAGAGAGAGAGAGAGAGAGTTTTCACGAAAAGGATACTTTCAGACTCCTAAATTAAAGATTTTCTCGACGAAATTGATCTTAAATGAAAGTTACGTGTCGGAGGAGAATACTATACTTGTTAAATATTCATTGAAAAATGTTGCCTTATTTTTCCTATTGTTAGATTTTTTGCATCACAAATATGTTAGAAATTGAAATAATTACAAAATAGAGAAAACAGAATTATAAGAAAAATATAAAATTAAATGCCAAGAGAAGAATTTCTATATTTAATTAGAATTCCGTATTAAGTAATATCCATACAATTCATACCACCGTTCCTAACTTGTGTTTCATTTTATTTCTCTATTAATTAAAACAACACAAACTGTCTTAGTTAGTTATCTGATATTCGTAAAGAATACATTATACATTACAATATTAAATAATACAAATAATTTGTTTCGTTTTAATCAATAGAGAAATAAAATAATAGACCAAGGAAAATATAAAAATATATTAAAAGATGACTTTGGACTTTTCATTTGAGATCGATTTCGTCTCGAATCCCTCAAGTCTCCTCGGGGATCCTAGGGATCACCACGGAAGGGTGACACTTTCCGTGTCAGTCAGGTATACTACTAGACAACCTCGGTATGAGATGGTTTCTCGTCGCTAATATTATATCGCGAAAATCATCTCCCCTCTTTACATCCCTCTCTCGTGCATGCACACATATACCTACCTATGTGCAACCGGTAATTGCTTTTAGGTGAGAACACTTCCACCAATATCATACCACTACTACCATAGCTGTATTCCAATAACGAAGCAACGGATCGCAGTAGCAGCAGCAGCAGCAGCAGCAGCAGCAGCAGCAGCATCACTACCGGCAGTGCCAGGTTGGGAATCAAGCCCGACGAAAGGTTCAATTTAACGTCGTATCGTTTGCCACTGTTATCTATGATGGTGCACTTGGTAATTAATCTCTAGTCGGGACTATCCCTTCTCCTTCTAACACTTTCTCCCTCATACAAGCATATGCACATATACACAGCTGTTAACTAAACCGAATGAAACGAGACGAGCATCATCATCATCATCATCATCATCATCATCATCATCATCATCATCATCATGATGATGATCATCATCATTGTCATCGTGTAGTTGAAGCTTCATCCCAGAATCTCTATTCTCTATTTAGGGGATCAAAAGAAAGAGAGAGCCTTCACTTTTGATGATGTAAAAAAAAGGACAATGTAATAAATAAACAATTGTCATAATAGTTAGGAAAATGTATAAAAATAAAAAGGAAAAGGAAAAGGAAAGGGAAAAGGAAAAACGTGTGAGTTTTTAATTTGAAGAAAGCGATAGCACTTAACGTTATAATCGTGCTAGAGGTACGTGCTTTTAGCCGGTTAACAGAAACGCCAGCTGTGAAGTATCTACTTTCCTGCCTGGTAGTTTCCGTTCAAAGTGCTTGCTTTCGAGACATTAACATGTAAGATACATTGTCTTTACGAATTACGTTCTCTCCTTTCTGTTATTCACGCCCACTGCTTTTCTTCTTCAAATAATGTAAATACTTAAAAAATAACAATGAAAATAATCCTTTTTATCAAAGCCAAAGAAGATTAGGAAAGACAAGAAGCTTACAACAAACGGAGTGGGAGTGTAAAATGTTGTTGGTAACAGTTAAGGGACAACTCCGATTCTCGATGCATTACCCAAAGCCAGGAAATTCCCTGGGGGGGTGGGCACCCCGATTCTTCAGACCTTAGCCCCAAACCCGAAACCTCCAAAACTCCCCGTGTAATATTTGGAGAGTCCTAGGGCCACGAATCTACGTTAGCGCTAAGAGATTGCTCTCCCCATACCTTGTTCTTCCTCTTGCTCTTCCTCTTGCTCTTCCTCTTCCGTTCCATTGTAATCATGGAAACAATCATTCTTCCCTTTCCCTCTTCCTCTCTTCCTATCTTTACGTTTCACGTCTCTATCGCGTCGGGATAGTCGCGACGACAGCCGAGAATGGCCGACGATGCCAAGGCTGCTACCCTTTCGCTCGCCTTCATAGCAATCACCGATTTGTCTGAATAAGCCTCCGGCAAGTATATGCTCCTCATGCTTACTACCACCCCGGGGAAACACCAACCCGAATCCTCCCCCCCCCCACTCTGAGCAATCTCAAACCTGCCAGAGACTACCTCCTATCTATCTAGTACTATTACTATTGCTCCTCCCCCACCTTGTATTCTTCAACATCACCGAAAATACTAAAGTTCCTCGATCCTACCGGATGGGAGTGCAAAGAGATTCGACTGATGTATGAGAGATAAAAATGGGTGGTTGGTTGGTTGGTTGGTTGGTTGCTTGGTTGGTTGGTTCCTCCCTAAACCCTAACGTTAGCCGGAGACAGATTCGCGTCGATAAACGCGACTATATTCTTCATATAAAAAGAATGTGCATCTAGTTTTTTTTCCCTCTCTTTTCGTCGAGCATTTAACGAACGCTGTATGGAGTGCTATTGTTACTTTTTCTTCTATTCTTGACTATCTTTCGTTTACAATAAGATCGGCGAGCCGTTTATAATGTCTTTAATCGTGCTACATTTAATGGGCTTGCTTTTCTTTTTTTTTCCAACATCATCGATCAACTATCCCATTGAATTCAATTTGATTTACATCGGATTTTATGGGATTATTGATATCTTACTCTTACAATAAACTTTAAAATTCGAATTAGGTTAGTTTGGATGTTGATAATCTAGATTAAACTGATCCATTGCTAATAATATCATCGTAGTTTGAAGAAGATAGTTAACTAACAGATAGTTAGATAAATTTTAGGTACATATGTCTTTGCCGTACGAATGTGCTACGTTTCGTTTACCTTTCCTGTTCGGCCAACGTAACCCTTAATGGATTCGCTTTGCAAATAGCATTCGTTCTCTTTCGTTGATCCAATAGTGATCGAACGTTTCAAATGTTCATCAATTGGCTTTTTGTACGGTGTGTTAAAATACAAAAATAATGAAAAAAAAGTTAGCCGTTCGTCGTTGACCGAGCAAATTGGAACAATTTACTGTTTTACTTTATTTTTTTTGTGTTTTTTGTATTCTTTTGTTACACTGTATATGTTTGTTTTTATTTATTTTAATAAAAAAGCATAGTAAAATCGTTATTGTTATTGTTGCATACGATTTAGTGTTACAAACTTGAATTGCAATTGTGTCCTGATTTCTTTGCTACATTAAGAATAACTCAAATACCACTAGGAATATGTTTCCAATATGTATTTGTGCGGTTTTGATCCGATAAACTTTTCGTCGTTGAACGAAAAGATCAAAAGACCTTTGAAAAATATTTTTAATGGTGGGTACTCCTTATCCCATTCCCTATCCATAGAGATAGAAATATAAATGGAGCTCCCGGTATTGATCCTACAAGTAAGAAAACATTTTCATTTTGCATGGAAACAAATAAATTTGTACGTGTAAAAAACGTCTTTGTGTTTTGTCAAAAATTGAGATTTTGTATACTTATGTTAGTCTTTATTCCGGAGAGAATCAAACTTGAAGTTAGAATATTCTCCTAGCACATGTTTACCGTTACATGTTACCCTCCTGTCCTGTGCAACTACAGCAATGTGTGGTTAACCGGATCTTGAAACAAACCACACGTGTCCTTTACTAATAGTATTAATGCCATGCGCAATGCATTCCTCATCAGTATTATACGCGCTATATTGCGTGCTTATATTTCTTCTATCTCTGTCCTTTCACAAATAGAGAAAATAGATACTCAATAAGAGGTATGCGAATCGTATAGAAGAGAAATAGAAAGGATTCCGAAGGATTCGATGAAATCTTTAAGGACGATTATATTCAAAGACAGGGAGAGAGAGAGAGAGAGAGAGGTGAGGGGGGGGGGGAGAGAAAGGGAAATGCGATAAACGAATAAAACGAGACACCAACGTGTCTCTGGCACCCCTCGATCCTGAATGATATTCGATCTCAATCTCGTGAATCGGATAGCTTGACTATATTGAACTAGTTGTTCACCTTCTGGCCATCGGAAATCGGGGAAAATCGGGGAGAATCGGTCGTTGGAATTCGAAGCTAACTGTTCGGGAGGATGGATGTCTTCTCGATTCAACGAACGAACGAACGAACGAACGAACGAACGAACGACGAATAGGGTGGCTACGGTGGGGTGGTTTAAGGGTTAATGGTAAGGGGAATCAAGAGTAGAAATTCGACGAACAAAAGCTGGGATTATTCGTGTTAACGCTTCTAGTTTCTCTATCGTTGTTTATGGCTTCATATTAATATTATTTAGTTATGTATACGACTATACAACAACAGGGCTGATATAGAGATAGGGTTGTGTTGGATTCTATTCAATAAATCGAATATATTAATTCGGTTAGCGAGCTCGTTTATTGCGTCAATCGAATTTCAATGATTGCATATTAAAGGATAGATTATTTTCCTTTTTACATTTTCATATACATAATTTAATATCCTTGTTAATATTCGTTGTATTAATCATCTTTTTTTTTATATAGAATTTAGAATTATGGAAAGTATGACGGAAGAGAAGGGAGATAACAATAACGATATTAAATATTTCCAGGAATATTTCATAAATGTAACCAACTCGTACATGTATGTATGTATGTATACAAGGTGGCTCGTTATTATAAAAAATATCTCGACAAAATGTTCTCGAAGAAGGAATCAAATTTTTCACGGTATTTCAGCTTTGAAGACGATCTAAGGTATTGGTAGAAAAGTTGTTTGTCAAATGTAATGGAAGATAAATATAATAGTATATAACTCTATTTGAAATGATACACCCTGTGTACACAGATAGAACGGATGATCTCGAATGTCGGCTATAAAACGCGTATTACTGGTACGCATCGCAACGGAAGAGTTTTCGGGGAATGGCGGCGATGCGCGCAACGAAATTCGTTGTCATCCAATTTCTATTCCGTTCGTGCGAGATATTCATCGTGAGTGCGTTAACAGTGGCGTACGTAAAATAAATCTAAAAAGTCCGCCTCCCCGACAACCCCCCGACAACCCCCCGACAACCCCCCGACAACCCACCGACAACCCACCGACAACCCACCGACAATCCACCGACGAGTAGGAATATTTAAATGTGGATCGATTCCAGTGGCTTCATTCAGAGTTATCTTGTAGTATAACATGATTTTCGTTCGTAAAACGCCTTGAACGGGTTTAATAATAATCAAAATAATCTAGACAAAGGCTAGGAAATTACATTTCCATCGTAAGCGACCGTGCGGATAAATTCGTTAGGAGCTCTCTGTAATGAACAGGGAGAGAAGAGAACATATGCACATGCACATATCGTTGAATGACGGAGAAAGCAGCGACCAGCAAAACAAAGATAGAAATAGTCGAAGAGAGGGAGAAAGATAACTCGCCGTGGACGTTTTTCAATTTCGTCGCTGTCAAACGGATTGGTTCGATGGAAGTACAAGCAGCGTTACAGGTAAATCGAAATAAAACCAAAAATAGGGAACGATTCGACTTTTAGTATCGATTGATCGGTCGTTTAGCCAACTCCAAACTTGCATTCTATGTTCGTTCGTTCGTACGTTCGTTCGTTTGAATTCGTACAGGCAAACGCGAAATGACAGTTTTAATATCCTCCGAGGATAAACATTTATACGTGCCACCAGCAGGTGGTTGCGGCCAATCGAATGTGTATGCATAAGCGTTGAAAACAAATCGTGTTATTCGGCTTAATTGCTGGTACGTGCTATTTATCAACGTTCTTTATGTCTTTACATTAGTTTTACCCTTTCTCTTTTTACTTTATATTTCTTTTTTTTATTCTCCCATTTGCGTTTTTACACGCAAAACGTAGGAATGGGAATGGGAAAGAGAGAGGGAGGATAGCTAACATTTGTAATTTAGTAAACTTGTTTTGTTGCAAGTCTAATTGTTATTAGAGTTCCCCGGCAAATTGAAATGTTTAACGGTTCTTTAAAATGAGTCAAATGTTTATTATACTTTTGGAATAAATTATTATATTAAGGGGGAGATTTTAGTAAGTTTTAGTCAAATATTATTTAAAAATAGGGCGAAAATAGGGCGAAAATAGGGCGAAAATAGGGCGAAATTAATAATGTAACTTGCAAATGAGACGAAGGAAGGAAAGAAGGAAGGAAGGAAGGAAGGAAGGAAAAAAGGTTTGACTTTATAAGCGACCGGAAGTAAACGACGAGGGTAACGTACCGGAAGGGAAAGTTTACGAGGAGCGAGAGAAGAAAGTGAGAATCGGTCTTTGGATCTCCAGTGATATCTTCCCCCAAGTTACAGGAGGGAGAAAAAAATGTCCATTGTAAAAGTGTAGAAGCTCGCGAAGAACAAACTGAATAGCACTTTCGGTGGTATTGTCCGAGCATAAAAGCTGCAGGAGCTGGTTTTGCTCTTACAATTAAATGCGCCAGAATGAGACTCGACGAAGCCGTTTCAAGTCCACTTGGATGATATCCTGATTACCATCAGAAAGAGAGAATATTTAATATGTATTGCTCCTATTATGCTAATCGCTAACTTTTATAGTACGTTATTTAAATATTGTCAATTAATTTCAATTAATTTCAATTAATTTCAATGAAAAATAGTCAACTATTTTCTATAGATAGTTTCCAACGGTATTTCATCCTCTATTGCAAATTGTTATTTATTTGGAAATGTTCTTCCAACATCTGGATTTTATTTAGCAGAAATAGAGTTTGTCGAAGTTATTCAGCTTGCTTTAGAAACGATAGAATGATAAAACGATAAAAAGTCGTCGAACAAGATCGGACGAGTTTGCTTCGCAAAGCAAATCTTTGTTCCTTGGAAATATTCTCTTTTTTATTATCTCTATCAATTTCGTTGTCTCCCCTTTCACTCGATCAAAAAAGAAAAAAGAAAAAAGAAAAAAAAGAAGAAAGGAGGACAAAATGGAAGAAAACGAATTGGGATAAGAAAAGAGATGACGAATTCAATTGCACGGTTTCCGTTTCTCCTTTAATCTTGTATCCTGGTTAAACGCGTTGCTAGATGAACTAGAAAATAGTTTCTATCTTGTTAGGAAAAATGAAGCGACTATAAAAATGCTTTCATATACTTTTGCTGTGTTATCCCTATTTAAATTGAAAACTGCATAATGATTTAAAAACAAAAAAAAAACAAACAAACAAACAATGCAATAGGATTGATTTTGTTTTTTAAGGTTTAAACAGAGATGGACAGAGTGACATCTGCCTTGTCCAAGCACCTTCTCCAATCTTTCCCGTTATCTCTCACCAAGGGGGTGACTGACCCATTTATTTTCCACTCGCGGCTGCCCGGCCGAATTTCAAATTCTCTTATCGCACCTCCCCGTCCTCGCTTTTAATTAAAACCAGGACGAGGATGATTTCCTTTCAAGATTTTTTTTTTCTTCTTCAAATCCAATCATGCCTCCCTCCCACCTCTCGGATCATTCCCGAATCGTTTGTTTCAACTTACCTTGTAATTACCCAGTTTCCGGATAGTGCAAGATAAGATTGCTTCTTTGCCGATTGCCGCGGTCACGTTACCGATCTCTTCTGAAAAACTTGGCCTATCTGAAAAATACAAATGCAACACCGTTAGTACTAACGACGTGACTTTGTAGCACGTTACGATGTTGATTTTGGAGCTTTCGCGAACACGGTAGATCTAGTTTGCATTTCTATGGAGAGATTACAGCGTGAATTCCGTAGTATAAATCAACATCGATCGGGTTGCACACTGTTCGTATCTTTCAACTATGTCTAGTAGCTCGTTAGAGACTGTCAAAATTCGTCGTCAAAATTGTCGTCAAAATTGTCTAAATTATCTAGACCCTTACTTACTTTCAAGTTGAAATAGAAATTTGTCCAATTGACGTCTAATTTTAATCTTACACGAATACATCATGTCAACGTAGACTATAAACTGTATTTTTCGCTCATGGAAGCTTCGAAAATCCATCAAAAGGTAGTCATTTAGTTGTCGCTTTTCCGAAGGGACCATATTTCGACGCCATGTATCGGCTTCATCCATTAATGCCGGTGTAGTAGCTTCACGGTTGATAGGAAATCGAAGTTACGCATCGTTTGCGGGAAGCCTCGATATTATATGTGTCAAGCTGGTATTAAGTAATCGATGTCATTGTACTCCCAAACCACATCGTTCTATCTTTTCTATCTTTTCTACATATACCCCAACACATATTCGTATATAAAGAAATATTAAATGTCCAACTTCGATATTCATGTATATTACAAATTAATCTTTTTTTTTTTTCATCATCCTAGTCCAAGATCGAATAAAAAATTGAAAAATAATTTATCGGAGTATCGAAACATTTTCGTGTAATATGCTAAACGTAATTACACTTTGCCAATCGTTCGAATTAATTGAATAACAGGGTGAGAGAGTAGAGTCGGGGTAGTAGGAGGGTTGGTTAGTGAGAAACCCTCCCCCTCTCTCTCTCTCTCTCTCTCTCTTTATTTTAAAACCACCAAGTTGAGTAGGGCGCGAATCGATTCGTTGCTAACTCAAGATAAATATGGTTCAACTAAAAGGAAAAAAAGAACAACGAAACAACAAAAAATGAATCACCAGGAGTGGAAGAAAAATAAAGATACGTTTCTATTGAACGAATGGATCGAACGATGTTTATTCTCGTTTATTGGAAACATGGAAAAGCATTCGGAATGTTTCATCTGGATTAGTGAATTTGTTTGTTGCGATGCAGAGTGTCAAGATAGTAGGCTATTTTTTAAATAATATCAATAATAAATGAATATTGCCAATAATATGAAAGGAAACATTGTATTGTATGTGTATTAATATTATTGTACAAAACAGCAAAGTATGAGTTGAAATTAGTTGAAATTAAACCTGAATAAGAAGTAACAAACAAAGTACTAGTATATAATATAGCTGTGTTATGCATAACTTTGCTCCTCTTTACTTGAAATCAGCTTTACAAGAAGAAACAATATGAAAATAGAAAGAGAGAGAGAGAAATAGAGAGAAATAGAGATAGAGAAACAAATTTCTAAGTCGATTAAAAGTCAACAATATAAGAAATTCCATAGAGACAAAAGAAACTAAAGAAAAGGAAAAGGAAAAGGAAAAGGAAAAAGAAAAAGAGAGAATTCAAGCTCTTTTTCACGTGTGTGTCAATATCGAATTTCTAAGTTAAACTTTCCAAGTATAGTCCAAGTCGATAGAATATCCGAAGAAAGGAAGAAAAAGAAAAAAAGAAATAGCAGAAAGGGTTGGTTGTATAGTCAAAGTGTAAAAAGAGCTGATACAAGCCACTGGCGTGGAAATGGTTGCTACATAACGTTACAAAGAGAAAGTTAGAAAATAGTTGGGGGGGGGGGGGGGGGGGGTCCGAGTAGGACCACGGAACCACCTTCCACATAGGAAGGTTGTCCCAAGGAAACAACGTCTCAGGTATTATGATAATATATTCACTGACAGAAATAGCCCCAGGGCTTCGAACGGAGAAAGTAGAAGAGTTGAATTTTCAGTTTCCGCATCTTCCTATCTAGAATGTAATATAAGGAAACGGGCAGGAAAATAGGGGATCCAGCGAGATTCGAGTTTTCCTTTTGGAATGAGAGAAATATAGAAGGAAAATTTTGGTAAAAAGACGTCGCCAGTAAGTACGAAGCCTACAAACCTGTTATATACCTTTTTATTTTATGGCTAAATTATTCCACAGAAGATAAATAATTCAATCTTAACGTTCGTTGCTACTGCTGCCAGTGCTATAGACTCTCCCTCCCTGATCGAAAATACTTCAGAATTATATGTTCTACTCGTATATATGATTGAAGGTACTTTCCCATTTTATATTGGTCCACCTTTAACAATTTCTACGATGCATCCGTGATTTAGAAAATATTGAATTATTTGAAATATTTGAAGATTATTGCATTTGGAATGGTCCAATGAAATTAGTCATATATATCAAATATTATTTGTTGTATTAAATGTGTACATATATATACATATATACACACACAATATTAAAACCTTTAACCACGTTTCACTTTTACCGAACCACTGGTTTCGTTAAAATTAGTGGAAATGCACGGTCCGCTACTTTTTGAGATCCGAGAGAACTCGAGAAAATGCGATAAGAGAGAGAAATTCTCATTCTCTTGAATATGAAATCGTCGAGCAATTTAGTTGAAAGAGAGAAGACGAAGATTGCAAAAATTCGACTCATTTCAACAAAAGAATCACCACCGGGTATAAGAGTTTCTTTCTATCGTCTAAATAGAAATTTGTGTAAGGTATATCTGTATAGTATAGACGATTTAACAAGGTCGTTTGAATAAATTAGCTTTGTGGTGAGATGATGGGATAAAGCTTTACTTCTTTCTTCTCCTACCTTTTGTTTTTGCTTTTTTTATTTTATGGTGGAAGCTATTTCGTCCTTTCGTGCCAATTATTTACAAATTAATCATGATATTTATTCATCAATAAGCATTTTTTATTTCATTTGTACTTGGCATCTTTTTCAAATTCAAATAAGATTGGGGAATAAGTGTTACGTTTTCTACCTGTATATCACACATTTTGTTTGATTATTTTTTCTCTCCGTTTATTCCATTTTCTTTTTGTCGAGAGACGAGGAAGCTATAACGAAGAAGAAGAAGAAGAAGAAGAAGAAGAAGAAGAAGAAAAAGAAATAGGAAAAGAAACAGAATAGGAAAGCAAAAGAGCGAATGTAAAACGAAATCGCGACGCCATACGGACGTTCTCATACTCTCTTTACCGAAAATACATTTTACGGCTTTTTCTATACGCGTATTTGTGTCCTCGGTATATACATATTTGTTTAAAGGTGTAGAGGTGCATATACAGGGTGACTCCAATAGGAAATAGTTGAATAGTTGAAAGCTGCATGATCTTAAATGATGCAAATCTTTTGCTTTTTCATTTGTTCTAATAAATTTGTAATTATTATTATTATTATTATTATTATTAAAAGTATTTATTTATGTTGGCCCTAAATGAAATATTTAACTAACCACATACACATAGGTACATCAATTGTGTAAATGAAGGAAATGTCATTGTAGAAAAAAAGTGCATAGATATTGTCATTGAATTCTTTGACAAATATATAATTAATTGAAATTTCGTTAGAATTGTTGAAGTAATGCGAGTCACCCTATATACGTATAATACATATGTATATATATACTAGCATGAGAAGGAGAAGTACTCTTTTCCGCGTAGCGGCTCTCGACAAATTGCCTTCTTATTTCAGCAACGATTCTCTACTGTTGAAAAATACAACCAAAAATATCTCGAGATACGTTCATGGGGAAAGATCTAGGTGCTCGCGAAAATAAATTCAAGAGTGTGACGTCAGCTGGAAAAATATCTTTCAGTTATAAATGAGATAGTAGCAGCGGTAAAAGGGCGAAAGTGAGTATATCTTTTATTTGAGTATTTATTTACATATATATTTGAACAAAAGACCAATTAAATGGACGACAGTTTGAAACGAAAATGTAGACGACTGATAAGAATAAGATAATGATTTAATAACAATCGACTATACCAAGATAGGAGAAGAAAAAGGGGAATGTCCAGAGCTTTATCTAGTTTTCTAAAATTAGGCAGAATTGAACATTAATATCGGAAATTCTTGAAAGAGCTCTTTAATAAAGTTTCTAATTAGTACGAAGAGGAATAGTTAAGTTTCAAGATAAGAAGTCGAGTTTAGAAACACTTCATTTAAATTATCAGTCAAAAAAGTCGTACAATTTAAAGACGATAAAAGATATATTGGCAAAATACGAATAAAACTAATAAGATTAATAAAAGTTTCCAAAATACAAGTCTTTTAAATGAAACATAACGTAACGTAACGTAACGTAACGACAATTTATTTAGTTATCTTTTTCTTTTTTTCCTTTTCCTGCAAAATTGCGGTTTACTTCATCGTTGAAAATATTTCTTTCCCTCTCTCTCTCTCTCTCTCTCTCTGAATAAGAGATGAAGTTTACAGAGTAACGCAGTTGGCAATTTAGGACTTTGATGCGTACCGTGGGGATTTAATGAACGTAAACTCGTGCCAAAATTTCCTAATAAAATTCAGTAGTTATAGTAATTATATTTTACTTGCAATTAAATGTACTTCTTCACTTTATTAACGCATTATTAGTCAATAATCTTTTATATAGACGAAATAATTGTTAAAAGAAAAGTCGACAGATTGAGTGTGTCAAAAATAATAATAAGATTATAAAGTTGGGAATAAAAAAAATTCATCAGTCGAATCAGATTAAGGCAAAGTTCAAAGCCTTGGAAAGTATTCGCATCTTTCAAACAAAGTAAAGAGAAATTTTGAAGAAAGGTATCGTACCACCGTACATCCTTTCCGTACCATGAAGGACTTTACTCAAGATTTTCGTTTACTTTACTAACCCTCAAATAGTAATCTCTCTCTCTCTCTCTCCCTCTCCCTCTCTCTCTCGTTGGTGTGCTAAAACTTGAGAAATTAGTTGGTCGTGTCCTTTTTGTTTTGTTTTGTTTTGTTACTTTAACTAACAAAGTGTCATCTGAAATGATCCTTCTTTCTTTTTTTCTTTTTTTTTTTTTTTTTTTTTTTCGAAATATTGATCAAAGTTGTTTATAAGGGAATTTAATTGTAAATTTTTGGTATGCTTCGTAAGTAGAATCAATCGCGACTTCCATACATAATTAATCCTTTCTTTGCACCTTTCTAACTTCTCAGTTCTCGCTAAAGGATTTCGAAGGATTTATTGTTAATCCCAGTTGATCTCTATTTCAACGAGCGTAGACTTTGGATGCTCGAATAATCCTTTTTATTATTTTACCTCTCGAGAGGTCTTTGAACTCTCTTTTATCGTAAATTCATTTTTAAATGAAAAACAAAATAATGAATTATTTTTTATTTACACGTAGGTACATGCGTATGTGGTGTGTAACGTGTGTGTTGTTATATAGGGTAAAGAGCAGCATATGTCGAAAAAATAGAGAGAGAGAGAGAGAGAGAGAGAGAAGAAATTTAGCATACGAATACCACCCGATGATTCTCTATTCGTGGGCTTGCATCCTAGGGGATTTACATAGTTATTATGATATTATGCGCTCACAAAAAGATTTTTATCATCGAGATGTCTGGGTTGGTTTTCCGAAGAAAGGAACGATAATAAGATAGCTGGAGATATGATAGTCCTGCTGCTTGCGTCACGTGTCACACATATTTTTCTAAGCCTCCATTTCGTTATATGTATCTTTTCTCTTTCTATCTTTGTTAGTTTAACAGACGAAAATGATATGAAACAATAAACATTCACTTTTGTTTCTTCTTTACTGTTTTTCTTTGACTATTGCTAGTAGTATTATAGCGAAACCTATTCCTAACGAAGCACGATTTCTTGACTAAACCTACCAAGGTCCGTCCAAGTGGCAAAAGCTTATTGTCTTTAGGGACAATGGAGATACTCCTAAAGTGACGAGGAAACAGGAAATGAAACATTATTATTACTATTTTTTTTCTCACGCGTACTTTTACTTTACATTTCAAAACAATAATATAATTTATAAGGATTTATAGTGAACGTGGACAAGAATTAATCCATATACGTATTTTTGTTGCCAATTAAAACATTTATACTAAGCTCGATCGATTTTTCAGTGCATCGGTTTTATTCGATTGTCCATTTGTTGGAAAAATCATTTTATATTTCATGGAAATTCAAAGGGATTTAATTCCTTTGAAAGATATTTTCTTGTTTTCTTTGTTAACTATTAAAATGTAACAATTGTATATAGCGTTTGAAATGATTCGTGTAGTTTGTCTCTCGATAATGATAACTCAATGATAATTCATCAAGATCCTACTCTAGATTATTTTCATTCTTTATTTAATTGTTTAAGCAAAATTTTCTTTCGAACAAATACTCGCATTTTTCCATCTATTCTTATATATGTACTTTCTTTTAACTTGATTTACAAACCACGAGCTACGCGATCTAAATCCCTTTTTCAATCCCTTTTCTCTATCTCCCTTCTTCTTTTCTTCTTCTTTTTCTTCTTGTTGTATTCCTAACAAGAGAGAAGAGAAGAGAAGAGGCCCGTGAAAACGGATTATCGAAAGGTTTCGAGAAAAAGCCAAAGAAGCAAGGAAGGAAGGAAGGAAGGAGGGAAGGAGGGAAGGAAGGAAGGAAGGAGGGAAGGAAGGAGAAAAAAAGAAAGTCCATCGGTCTTACACAGATTCACAGGATCTTAAATTCTCCAATGCCAGCTCTCCAAAGTTTTCTCACTTTTCGACGGCCGTAAATACATATCCTAGGGGGAAGTAGCATCTAGCTAAAGCCCTTCGCTCTTTACCCTTCATCCCCGGCGTTCCTTTGCAGTTAAAGTCGCAAGCTGTTACACGAGTTCGACCGACCCCCTTTTAAGCTCATTCTCTCTCATTCATAATACTACGTTTCTTATATTTTTTTGACCAACATTTACTACTACTCTCCTAGATTTTGTCTTGTTCACGCGCATATACAAATTAGTCTTTAATATTCAACTAGAGCTTTTGTTTTTCTATTTTAGTAGGAAAGTCAGCAACCGAGTAGGATAATTTCATTTTCACGAAGCGCCGCGAATTCGAACTTTAATTAATCGAATTCAAGCTGAACTAACTCCCCCTCGTCTCTCTTTCTCTTTTTAGCTCTCTTTCGCCTAACCCCTTCTTCGACTTTATATCTCGTCCTCTCTCAAGGGAGAGAAGCGTCGATTCCGGAAATTAGTAAGATCGCACATGCGGAACACGAAGCTTTCCACCATTCCTATATACTATCTTTGTATAGTTTACAATAGTAGGTACTGCCTGCTACACGGTATATATATATTCGAAAATTGAAAATTAAAAAAAGAAAACAAAGAAAAATTCTATGTATATTCACATAGAGTTTATCAAGGCTTCGGTATCACGCTTCGATCCTTCCGCCCCTTTTGTTTAAGCTCCCCCTACCATCCCATTCGTCTTTCTTTCTTCTTCTCTTATTTTCGATATCACGTATCGCCGAGAGTTAGATTTCATTTTAAGAGGATACAAACTAATTCAATCTAATCTTTTTCCATCTCTTATCTCATACATACATATACTTTAGAGTATATCTACAAGAAGATTAATAAGATACACTTTCTTTTATTAATTCCTTTTATTGTTCTTTTGTTGTTTCAATATTTTTTCTTCATAATTTTCTGTACATCAAAACAGAAAGTCTGTTTTTTTGTCGTTGTCGTGAAGCTTGTTGTTTTACCTTTACTATATTTATTCGCCTATCCTTCCCTTATCCCTCGGATCATCTTTTTCCCTTTTTCTTTCACTCTTTTTGCTTAAGTAGTAAACTTGTAAGTGGCGAAATAAAGTTGGAGGTTTCGTGCTCCCGTGGCTGTGACAGTTTAATTAATATCTTTCATCGTCAAAGGAAAAAGTTGCTGAACTAACTACTCGCGTAGGAGCTGCTGCTCGGCAAGGCTCACCAAGCCCGTGTTTCAACCACTTCGGCTTCGAACGCCACGCCACTCCACGCCACGCCACGCCACGCCACGCCCTTTTGTACCCAACTTCAATGATGTCTTTTCCTTTTCTTTTCCTTTCCTTTTTATTCCCTTTTTATCGCCGGATATCTCTCTGTTTACGCTTGATTACAGATATCATTTGTTTCATTTGTTTTATTTACAAAAGAAATCATCGGAAAATAATCAGTCAGTATTTCCATTATACATTAATAGAGACTAGCATGCAGCAAAAAGAACCAAAAAAAAATCCAATAATTTAAATTGAAATAAAACGGTAGTAAAATTAATGTCACAAAAGAAAGCTTTATTAATTGGATCAAAAAGAAAAAGAATAAAGTAATCCTACGATTGCAAAAAAAAAAAAAGAAAAAACAAGGAAAAAATGTAGAAGAGAAAATCCAATTAAAATCAATATTAATTGGATGCAAAACCTCATTGTATCTTTTTTCTTTGTTGCATCGTTGGAATTTCATTTCATCTCAAATAGATAAATATCTAATTTCGAATCGTAATTCTTGTGGTAATTGGTTAAATAGTTAGTAGTAGTAACAATGATTTCAACGCAAAGACCGTAGAAGAATTTTTCTCGAACGTCCATTAAATGGATAAGGTAGTTTTGATAAATCGTTGTACGAGTTCTTGTCCGTCCAAAGTTTTCGACGGTCCACTTGGAAACGCGATGAATCATTTCTCAAGGTTCTTCGATGATTTCGTTCGATGCACCGACCCTCCTCTCTCAGTCAAATGGATTTCTCTAGTTAATCGCTCGTCTAGCCTTACCCTAATAACCAATTCCTGATAATATCAATTTTTCTTTTGATTTATTTATTTACCTGTTTTTTTTTTTTTTTTCAATTCGAATCCATATTGAAAATTGTCCATCCCTGGACGGAAGTTTTTGGGGCTGAAAAGTGTGGAACACGCCCCCCTCTTCGACTATACGCTGGATTCCATGGTAGAACCATGATTCTTCTTAGAGCTCGTCCCAGTTTTACGATCGAGTTTTTGCGAATGCCGTATTTTTATTTTCTTTATTCTTTTTCTTCCAAAAGAGAAAAGTAAAAGCTCGAGAAAGGATCCATCGTTTTCGAAAGGTCCTTCTGATTCGATCCAAATTTCAATCCTAAATTCTTTCCCAAAGAGAAAAGGTTAATGTCAACCTATTCGTAATACAAATAAGATGAATGACTTTCCTATTCGGAAAAACTATTATCTTTTATGGCTAACACAACTCTTTATTATCGATATTTCTATGGGAAGGATGTGGCGGTTATGGGTAGGAATTTGGTATACTTGGGACATGATTTTTCTCAATTTAAGAAGGTGAGAGAAAATCACGACTCGCGTGGGCAGGCTCGTATCCCTGAAGCGGATCCTTCCCATGAAAGGTATCCACCCGCTACCCCTAACTCTTACGTTAGTAGCATTCATTAATATAGACCCAGTTTAATTAGATAATATTCATAATCATAATTTACTTGTGAAGTTCTTTTGAAAAGATTTTCTGAATAATTACTTGCAAATTTATCGAATAGCTCTCAGAGAGAACGAAATGGAACTCATTCTATATTCACTTTTAATTCGTACTAATTAATCAACACCAACTAAATAAATACAGGAGCATAAAGTATTTACAAATATTCGCTACTTTGATCTTCGAGTTAAATTAAAGGTATTTTTGAAAAGCTTTAACATTATGCAGATAGGTATATTTTAGTATCACTAATTATCTTATTATTGTACATTAATCAAATAGTTGAAAATTCGTGTTACTCCTTTTGCAACTATTTTCGCTAAATACTTGCAAATTTATTTGATAACTCTTAAAGAACGAATAGCATCCTAAAAATGCACTAACGCCCATATTAGATTCTTCACGTCGCCTCTTCCAAGCGAATACCGAGATGCTTAAGGTGAAGCATATTCCCGCCGTCTGTCAGACATACTATCACTATATACCTACATATAGTATGTAGTATAACTATGTATTATGTTACTTTACGTGTCAGGTGCATATGTTAGATTGTCGTCAACATCAAATTGACAATTTGTCACTCCATGCGTATTTAATATTAGCAAAATTGTCATTTACTTGCGTACACAATGAAACACATTTTACTCTCATCATTTTTTCTATAACTTGTGTAGTGCGTGTGAAACACAACTTAACACAGGGGTAACGACGAACATTTTCTAATACTAAATATACTATACGTGTTTCATCGAATACGATTAATTAGAAGCGTTAATTAAATAAGGTCGAGGGTCGGGAACAAGAATTATGCTAACGAAATTATGCTGGGAGTGCAAAGTCGTTCAGTTGACGACTCATCGACTTAGGAAATTTCGAGGGAACCTCCTTCTCCTCTCTCTCTCTCTCTCTCTCCCACTATTTTTTCTTTTTTTTTTTTTTTTGCAAATTTGAGCTTCGAGCATAATCATAATACGGTTTTATCGTTATGAAGGCCCAAGTATACATCGTTCGAGAATTTACCTAAGATAGAAGCTACGATAGGAGAGTTCTGATCCAACGGAGAAGATTAGTATGACGATAGAATTTGTGTAAGCTTGTTAGAAAAGAGATGCCTGTAGTAGTTGTGCTGTAATAGAATTGCTCCTTTTACTCGATTTCACTAATTAAGTGAATTTACCTTAGCTAAATTCTCATAATTATTTGACCTAAATTCTATGCTACACAAAAGAAAGGTATTAAACCAAAAAATACATTGAACAAATTATATGATTCATCTTTCACTAATAAAGTTCATTCAAATAAAATAGAAATAAACAATTTGTGTAAGAATGTTGACAACTCCAATTGCTTGTGGGGTTTACCTTGTAACGTAGGATTCGTTGCGAACGAGGAGGAGGAGGCGTCTTGTCGTATGGAGTCACTGGTAATTGCCGCCCTTCCGAGATTTCCACCATAATCTTCGAGTAGTACGCACCACAGTAATAGTTGTGCCACCCTCATTCTGCGAGCAAATAAAATCACACACACACAGAGAGAGAGAGAGAGAGAGAGAGAGAGAGAGAGGAGAGGATAACTCGAAAATGTTTTGTTTTTTTTCGTATTGCTTAGAAAATAGTACACGTGTTTCTTCAACAAATGGTAATATAACTTGATCTCACCTAAAGGAAAATATTATCCGATTCTTTCGTTATAATAGCATAGCGGAAATAACAAAAATTCCAATACACGATGGGTGAGCTTCGATTATCAGATTTAAACTTACGAGCCAAATGGTGAAGGCTTTTTAAAAATTACATTATTAAAAAATACCACGAATATAGAGACGGGATTGGCGCTAATGTTCTCTCCATTTTCTACAAATTGTTTTTCCGTGTAAAAAGTCCGTCGCGTTAAAGTCGATAATAACGAGAGAGAGAGAGAGAGAGAGAGAGAGAGGAAAAATAAGGCAAAAATTAATGAAGACACCGTCACATTTTTCTAATTGCCCGAATTATACGAAATAATAATGATTAATATTTAAGCTTAAATTGAAAAATAAAAGTTCATCTTTTTGTTTCGATTCATAATAACATCTTGTGTGTTCACTGAACGTTAAAGCTTCGAAAAGATAGATTCCTTTACTGGGATAATTTAATCGTCCTCAAATCGAGCTGACTTTCTTGCAAACCTTCAAAGGATATCGTCCTCGAAACGTTCATAATACGCTTTCGATCCAACGATTCTCCAAGATTAATTGCTACAAATATCGAGACGTTATCCACCACTAAGGATTTCCTACCCCCACTACAATACCCTACTCTCACCACCATCCTTTTCCGTAACATTAAACTTACTTCACGATCCTATTCAATAAATTCTAACAGTTTTAAAGTAATACCCAGACTCGTTCTAAGTATCGACGAAACGTTTTACTCTTACAAACTTAACGCGCTGATGCTGCGAGGAGAAAGAGTTTGGTTAGTCCTGGGGAACTTAAAGGGGGTAGGGAAAGAAAAAGGGCTTGCTGAAATGTTTCAGATTTTACTTGAAAATTCCGACTCTTAAAAGAAAGTCTTGTGTTACCTTTACTTCTTCAACAATAAACGTCTTTTTACAAGTATTGAATTATAATACCTACTTTTTCTTTGCACACCAATATACTACGTTTTAATATCGATCTAACTCGTATTTTTTTTTTTACTCTCAATTTGCTAGAATAATAATAATTAATAACTTTTGTTAATAATACTAAAAAGCATTTGACGCGCGCGTCGTTGATTCCACTCGAAGAAAACTTGTTTTAGACAGTGATAAATCTTTTCCAGTCTTACTGTCCTTTCCTACTTTGTCTTCTTTCCCTTTCCATTCTCTTTCTCATTCATTTACTACAACAATATATACATACATATACATACATATACATATTATATATATATATATATAGACTTGTGAAAAGATAATACAACAGTTTCTCCAGCTCGTTTTACAAAGATAGAATATATCCTAGGATGTTATCACTTGAAATTTACTGGAGTAAATTTCAGAAGTACTTTGTTTAGTTTGTATTTTCGAATTCTGTATATTTTTATCATTCAATTTATTTATTCATAATTTTGTAATACTTTCATAATTTTGTAATATTATAATATTGACAAGTATTAAAAATTAGAAATCCGTAACAATATAGATTAACCCTTTGACTGCTGAACACTCCTGGCCTATGCAGTCCGTACGGACGGCGCGCGGCGAGTACTAACGATCGCTATGGACTGAATACTTTTTCGGTAGACTGAACTCTGTTGATGAACTACTCAAAGCATAAATCGTACTTTCGTACGAGATTAAATAATTCAAGAGCGTTATTTTTTAGAATTAATTATTTATTAGTATTATTTTTTAGTATTCCTTATTATTGACGTTGAAACTTAAAATAAACTAAAATTTGTGTAACAAAATAGAAAACAATAAACTGAAAAACTAAATTTAATAAATATAATATAATATATATATATATATATWTATATATATTATAATATAATGCATTTTTGGCATTTGTTTATTGCCGTTGCTAAGGAATGCATTTATACGTATCTCACAGACGCATAATGGTATTAATTCTGTGTTGGTGCTCGAAAAATTGACAAATGCATATATGCGTCCTTAGTCCATGCCGAACACTTACAGAAAGTGCATATATGCGTCCTTAGTCCATACCGATAGCTTCCGACAGACGCATATATGCGTCTGTAGCAGTCAAAGGGTTAATAAAGTACTACTAAATTCTCAAGATGGGTGTATCCTTCGTTGCTATCGAGTAAAAGAGAAAAAAACTGAAACATGACTCCTGGGGCTATACTCGTTCTTCTATCTTACGTTGTTGGACAAACGCAGCACACAAGAGGAAAGGACAATTATTATCTCTCTAACATAGGTTCTACCGTAAATAACTATCCCAGAGATTCGACTCGCGTTGTCTGGACAATTTAGTATACCTGCTACCACCACCACCACCACCACCACCACCACAAAAATACCCCTTGTATAAGATATTTTTGATTGCTTACCACGATACCTAGTACGATACCTAGTACAATACCTACTACAATACCTACTACAATACCTAGTACAATACGTATATACGTATTGAGCCATTTGCTTTTATTTACGATTCGACTAAATGAAAACTTTCTATCTTTCTCTTATCTTTTTCTCTTATCTTTTTGCTATTTTTCGCGATACCTATGAACGTTTTTCTCTTTCATTTTCTTCTTTTACTTTTTCCGACGATATTTTTTCTTCCTTTCTTCCTTTCTTCCTTTCTTCCATTTCTTTGGTCCTTTCTCAAGCACTTCTGGACCACCATCGGATTCTTAGCTCTTTATTTTATATCAGCCGAGAAAAACGATCGATGATCGTGTGTGCGAACGAGTGAATGAGAGAGAAAATATCTTCCAGGTCCAGTAGTGCCTCTTTGCCACAGGATATCTCCAAGGACACTGCTTTCGACGTGTGCACCTCACAGACTTTCCGACAGCACCTTCCTTTTCTTCAACTTCTTTTTCTTTAACTTTTTCTTTTTTTTCTTTTTCACTCATTGCGATTTGTATCAATCACATTAACGGTGAGAAAGAGATGCGTTTTTGAGTTGTACTTGGAGCAAGAATTTGCGATTAAGGAAGGAAGGAAGGAAGGAAGGAAGGAAGGAAGGGAGAAAGAAAGGAAAAGTTGCAGGAAACTAAAGGATTTCCTTGATGATTCTCTTTTCCTTCGGTTAGTGTGCGAACGTGAAAGAAAATAAATTAATGACTTGCCTTGAGATTAAATACGCTACTTCTCGAATCGATTTAATCCCATCGACTTTTCCGATATCTTTAGAAAATAAATTGCTGGATTAGTTTATTTCGTGAAATATTTGTAGGACCCCTTTCCTATATTGTATATTATCTATGTATTTGTATAATAAAAAATGATGTCAACGTAATTTACATTGATGAAGATTTCATTGTAATAACATTTCTCCTATCTCTGTTGAAAATGTTCTCGAAACTTAATTGGTTCGTAAAGTCGATTCGTATACTTAGGAAAGGATTCACCGTGTCGTACTGACCAAAATCGTAAAACTGGGGGAATCCGAAATGGGATTCTATTTGGTTTGAAATTTTATGTATTTCCGATCAAGAATGTCCTATTTCCAAGTCTATTACCGCACGTATGCGCGTTCGCTCGTTATCTCTCTTGCACAAATGCCAATTGCTAAGTATACTAAAAGTATACTAAAAGTATACCAAAAGTATACCAAAATATCGATTTTACATCCTAAGATAATGATATACATGTCTCTTTTATTTGACGAATAGATCTTATCTATAATTATAACTTTGTGTGGATTATAATAAATACGAACTATGAACTCTCTTGAATCACTAATTACAAGCAATCAGAAAGTAATTAAATTGCAATTTGTCCTTGGTGGCCCGTTTGATCGATGGATTTTCACGGTGCAAAGGGTTCAACGGATCTTGATTAAGATTCCTTACGATTTCAAACGACCAAGAGAGAACACAACGTAAGAGAGAGAGAGAGAGAGAGAGAAAGAAAGAGAGAGAGAGAGGACCTTTGACGTTTTATTTCCTGAACAAATTCTTCTAACGATTCGATTCTATTCGATTCGATTCTATTCGATTCTATTCGATTCGACAAATTTTCTTCTTTAAGGTTGATTATTATTTCGCATAAATTTCAACAAGTTTTTTTTTCTTTTTTGTTCAAATGTAAACGCGTGTATGCATTGAGAGATAAGATGTTTCGCATTAACCAAGAAATTCTAGTTATTGAAAATGAAATAATTGAATAAAGAACAGCGGTTAGTCTAAATATAAAAGGAAAATCAAATAAAATAGATGCAATTATGTCGCTAACAACTATTGATATAAACAAAAGGGTCTATGTAACAATGTAATATTGATTGAGACAGTATTTATTGGAGATATGAGCGAACGAGCAAAGCATCGCATCGATTCACAAAATGCGCTGCGACAAAATTACGCGGATAATCGTAGAGAGTAATTAATTCACGAAACAAACGAACGCATTCAACGGATTGCGAAAAAACAAAAACAAAAACCAATCGATGCAAGATATTTATTGAAATTACTTATTAATGCGAAAGACAAAAAGTGATTAAATTTCAATTTCGTCGATTAGAACATTTGGAAAAGATTGAAAACATTTATAAAATATGAATGAATGAAATATAATATGACGAGATATTGACTCTCTAAAGACAATCGGTGAAGGGGTGGGTGGGTGTCTGGTTGGGGGGAGGGGGATTGATTAGTTTGTAGAATATTGAAAATCTTTTGTGGTCCAGTCGAGAAGGTCAATGCTGAGATTCGACGATTCTTCCTTTTCTATTTTTACAAGCGAAATTTCCATTGGATTTGTAGTTCTGCGATACAACTTTTTCCCCGATATGTCTGTATTTGTAGTCTATATATAGTACTTGCTCAGCAGAATAAAAAGTTTACCTTACAAATATTTCCTATAGGAAGAATGGTAGAATGGTAGAATGGTAGAATGGTAGAATGGTGGAAATGTTAGAAAGCGATATGAACGAATCCCACTTTAAGAAACGATTTTCTTCGTGAGAGAGATAGATAGAAAACCGGTCGAACGAAGATAAGGAAAACTTCGAGCATAACTTTATTTGCTTCGTCGTTTTATCATATAAATCGTTTGATCGGATCATTTCAATTATTTCTTATCTTACTTTTTTTTCCTTTTTTCTTTTTTTCTTTTTTTCTTTTTTTCTTTTTTTCTTTTTTTCTTTTTTTCATTCAATAATTATTACATATGATTAGTATAGAGTCCGATATAACTATATCTAATTAACGATTTTTGAATTTTCTCTTATTCGATATATGTTATTTCTGTTGTTTCTACGTTCGGAATTAATAATGATTAGGTCAATGATTAGAATCGAGACAAACATTATAATTATCAATTATCGACAGTTTCTCCATCTCTCTTTCTCTAATTCCTATCTATATTCGAAATGAATATTGATTAGAATGATGATTAAAATGAAAAATGATAAATATTTGAATAATGAATTGAACATTAGAAACATTTGTCAATACGTTGCTTTATTTTCCGCTTATTTGAAATATTATAATACGATGGTATTATGAAGAATTAGATTTGTTTTGTTAATTTACAATTGTGAATAATTTGTATGCGATTAGAAAGATTCGTCAGAATCAGACGCGTAACTAGGAAACTGTTGTTCGGGCAGTCGCTTTGATTTCACTTAATCGCGGTCTCTCTCTCTCTCTCTCTCTCTCTCTCTCCACCAAAGTACGACGAAACTTCTTAGACATCTGCGACGTTCCCAGAAACTTTGGCCAAGAGCTATCTCTCTGATTTCATGTCTCTTTCTCTTGGTAACATACTGACGAAACACCATGCCAAGTATATGCGTGTATTCCTCTCTCGTTCCAACAGTGGGATTCAACTCACAGATTTCATAATGAGATCAAGTTTAAGATTAAAGTTTAAATCTCGTGTTAACGATATTATATTACAAACGAATATTCAAAATAGTATATGAAATATATGTTAGAAAAGAATTATTTACCTCGTGAAACAAATGTTTCATTATAGTCTAAGGGGTTGTATCGCTTAGCTTCATGTGCGTCTGTACGTATCCTTTTTTAATTCGTTTAATAATAATAATAATAATAATAATAATAATTTGGAAACATTGTGTTTTTCATGAAACACTTCCTGTCGGCAAACTGCTTAGACAAAAACAACTTGTTTGTTAAGAATTAATTGAACACTTGGAACACAGGCTGGAACGCAACGCGGACGCACCATTCCCGGCCGTCGAAACGCGCTTACTGAGGAATAATACCGTGTATTCCTTGCCGGGAAACTAGTCGCCGTGCGCGCGCGCACCTTTCATCCCTTCCTTCCTTCCTTCCTTCCTTCCTACCTTTGATACTTTTTATAAGTTCTTTTAAAATTTGTTAACATTCAAAACAATTACATACAACGCGACATAAACAAACGTGCATCACACATATATGTATCACATAGTCATTCATATCTATTTCTTTTTAAACATTCATTTAACGATTTTTACGCCGTGCGTTACGCCGTTTAAAAAGGATCAATATGATTTGTAAAAAGGTTATTTTTCAACGCAAAACGTTGAACAACAATTATGCAACTAATACATTAAACGCTTAACTATACGAATATAAATATGAAAATTATTGATTACATAAATTAAGTTCCATCCATCTAGTGAAAGAAAAATGAACAAATAAAAAGAAAAAGAAAAAGTAAAAAGGATCAAAGTTCTTATCCTTAAGTCATTTTACAATTATCTTGCTCATATTTTACCTAAAACGATGGATGTAACGGTGAGAGAGTGCAGTACTACCACCAACCCTTAACGCGTAAGACGAAAATTTATGATGGTCGAGTGTTCTCCCCCTGTTCATCCAGTACCTCAATTATGACAGTGAGAAAAAGTATACATTAAGGAGAAGATAGCCCAAGCCCGAGCTCGAGTAGGGAAAAACTCACCCTCTTTCTCTCTCTCTCTCTCTCTCTCTCTGTGTGTGTAAAAGAAAGAGGGTTAAGATATGTACCTATAGGGTATACGCAGAAAAGCGCGTTGCAAAATGATCGTTTAAGCTTCCTAAATCGAGCAAAGATTAATGAACAACTTCAGTAGAACATTTTCTAAGGAAAAACTTACTTTTAAATGTAAGCATTTAGATTAGCAAAAGAACTAGCTGCTAGTATGGATTAAAATCAAATGAGAGAAGAATCTTAACGCGATTGAAAGAGTCAAGTAACGTAATAGAAGCTTTCGATTATGTATTTCGGATTGCAATCTCGATCATAAATCCATTAAGTAACGTCTGCTAATGTAAGAGAGAGGGAGAGAGAGAGAGAGAGAGAGAAAGCATGTTTCCGCAGTCGCGTGATAAATGTGTTAACTTTAAACAGATATATATCTTACCAAGGTGATTAACAACGTTCTAAACTGCCATACCGATTTAACTATGCCAATAACACTGTATTCCGACGTCAAATAAGTAATAGTACTATAAACAAAGATGTTGTACTAGTATTGTTATTGTTATTATTATTACCTTGATCACTCTTTTTCTCTCTATATTTATTTTTATTTAAAAGCAACTTTTTTTTTTTTTCATTGTTTTTAGAATCCATCTAACAATTTACGATAATTAAATAGATATTCATTATTGGAAAAAGTTATTGGAATTTTATAATTGCATACTCTTTTGTGTCGGAGTTGCGTCGGAGTTGCGTCGGAGTTGCGTCAGGGTCCAGCCTACGGAAAAAAACAAAGGCTTTTGAGATATCGATCTATCCAATTGTAAGAGAAATGGTTATACTTGTGTTCTTTTTGAAGGAATTTATTTTTCCTTGTAATTAAGTTAAAAAATAGGTCTATCCTAGAAGCAATCGAAAGCCACACAAAGTTACGATCGAGCATGATACATACGTCAAAGGTCGCATTAGAATCGGTTGAACGCTATATCAAGTTACTCCAGCACAGAGGACTTGGTAAATAATGGTCAGTGGAAACGCTTAGTCGATACTAAAGTAATCACATCCGCTATAGGTTTACACCTACCTAAATTCACAAAACGGACTTCTCGATGTATGTCATTGATCCCACACACACACACACAATTTCTAATGAAATACTTTATTCTACTATTTATAATATTCTTTTTCTTGTCTCTCTCTCTCTCTCTCTCTCTCTCTCTCTCTCTCTCTCTGCTTTCCGTAAAACATATTTTTCATTATTTCCTTATTTTTACGAATTTCAAGATCCTATTGCAGTAGAAAACTATTGTTACGAGTCTTTTTTCTCTATAAATTTCATATTTTTTATGCATAAGCAGAAAAAGGGAGAACACGGTCGCATATATTTCATAAACAAAGTATTATGCTACGTGACTACGCGTATTTTGTTTCGGCTTATCTTTGGCCGTTCACTCTCTCTCTCTCTCTCTCACGATCGAGAGTTAAATCGTCGTCTACTTCAAGTCCTCCTACGTCCAATTTTTTTAACAAAATACAAAAGTACTATCTACCTTATAATTTAACCTATTTCTTTTTATTTCTTATTGTTTTCTCCATTTACTTTACGTCAAATCCCTTTCTCTTTCGTCTTCTCTAATACTCCATTAAATTTTCTCTCTTTCTTTATCATACTCTCTAATACTCCCTTGTAGTTTCTTTCTTTTTTTCTCCATCTTTTTCATAGTCTCTCATATTCCTTCCTTTTCTCGTTGTAATCATTCTTTTTTTCTAATACACTCTAATAGACTATTACAATTTCTCTCTCTAAATAATTATTTTAATAATCGATCATTTCCTCGTCACTCAATTTCTTTCTCATCGATCAACTATACAATCACTAACAATAATATACAGTCACTCTCGCTTATTACTAAATTACTATTTTCATATTCTTTCTCATAGGTACTCTTTCATTCTCCGACAATCTTCTTTTCTCTTTGTATATCTTTATACATAAAATGTTAGTGAATATCCGTCAAATTTTAAAATACTTCTGTAACATAGTACTACTTTCAACGATTTTATAAAGTATTTCTCATAGCGAAACGATCTCTTTCTTTTCACTTTTCTTCCTTTATTCTCAAACGAAACACGTCAGTAAGTATGTATCACGACACGACTGAGAGGACAGAAGAATCGAACAATTTTAGATTTATTTATTTTACTCTAGCCGGGAAAAATATCCTGATGCTTTGTAATACGTTTCATCAAAAAAGATCGATGTTCTTCTGCTTTCTTTTTAACGTATTGAAAAAGCATGGACAAAATATTTACGATGATCTTATTAGCTAGAACAACATACGTACAATACAATTACGTCCAAATTACATTTATGCAATTTGTGAAACGCTAATCATTTTGAATTCTTTTGCACTTTCTTGTGTTTATTTAATCAGACTGACATGAGACACAGCAACGCGATGTATAATATTTATAATTGTATGGAAATCAACGGTTTTAATAAAAAAAAAAAAAAATGTCTTCCTCTCGCTCTTTCTCTTTCTCTTTCTCTTTCTCTTTCTCCTTCTCTTTCTCTTTCTTCCAGTTCTCACATATCACAGTAGCACGGATAAATCTCTCGTGGTGGTATATAGAGAAACGAAGTAGAAGAAGAGAAAAAGAACAAGGTAAAAAGTAAGAAAAAAGAAAGAAAAGAAAAACACAAATACTAGATTCTGACGGTAGTAACCAAGATTAATATTTTACAAGGGCTTTAATTTTTATCTTCGAATCTTCCTCTCCCATCCTTCGGGATGGGAAGGAAATGCACAAAATGCATTCCCTCTTTTTTCCTCTTTCTTTTTTTTCTTAACCCAGTATTTATCGATATACATCTCGACAACCTATATTATTCGTATACTAATACACGCTTACACATGCAAATAAAAATATATACAAAGTGTATAGCACGCATATATTCAAATATACAAATGCATACCAAAATTACATGCATTTAAAATATACATTTAATTTAAATACAAAAATACATACAAACATAGATAGAAATGTACATATACACGTATACATAGATACGTATATCTCATGACTCGAAATTCCACTGAGGAAGTAAGAAAAGATCCGAAAAATTCTCCGAGGATTCTGATACAAACCGAGTCATCGAGTGTAGGTACGTGTAGGTATGTATGGATAGGTCCCTCTCTCTCTCTCTTTCTCCTATGGGAGATATCTCCATTCACGAGTAGTACTCTCTTCGCGCGGATTTCCAACCGCGAGAAAATTACATCTTCCGGAACGACGGTTTTCCTGTCTCTCTCTCTCTCTCTCTCTCTCTCTCTCTTCCTCAAGGTGGATTTAAGCTCACTTGGAAAAAGGTTAACCCATGGATTTTCGCGAGACACGATAGCTTCTAGTATGCATCCTTTTTATATATTTGAAAAAAGAAAGACAACAAGGACAAGACGAAAGTAGAGATTACAAATAAGAGAATAAGAAGAAATAGGAGTGAGGGTGGAAGGTAGAATTTAAAAATGATCTTACCCTGCATAACATTTGTTCGATGTGTTTGAATGAATCAAAAGAGAACAAGAAAATGACGATCCACGAGTTTATTTTATCAAATTATTCTTCTTCTCTGAAAAAACCAAAATAGAAAAAATAAAAAAACCGTTAATACCAACATCTTCAACCTCGTCGATCACGTTCAAAACTTTTGACATAAACAGCTACTTACTTCCGTACTTAGTTAGATCAATCCATGTACTCTTACCTATGCATGCGTCAATTTTGAAATTTGCTTTCCGAAGTCTAATAAAACCACCTTTTCTTGAAAGAAACAAATGTGTAGAAGAAGAAAATGAGAGAAAAGAAAATAAGAAAAGATCGATTTTTGCAAAAGAACATAAAGATGCTAAATATTAGTGCAAACTAGAAATTAAGGACTAGATAAAGTATACTACACGCATAAGCATCAGCATATACCTATATTAGATCCGTGTAGAACAGCTAATAGGAAGGTTTCAAGAGAGTGGAATGTATCCATTTGAGTAAGATCCCTTTAATCTCGTTACGTATCTCTTAGAGAGAAGACGTTACATTTCTCTCTCGATAATTATGCTCTTAGATAGAACTTTGCATAGATAGAAAGAGAGAAAGTTATATACATGCACATACATCTATCCACCCATACATAGATACACATACATATAGAGAAAGATGATAGAAGACAGGGTTCGAAAGGAAGATAATGCATACAGGATAATGCACATAGCGTTACCTTCCTTCCGTTCTCTTCAACTCATCTCACCCCTATCAACATTCCTCCCCTCATTCCTCTTCTTACTACTTCCTTTCCTTTCTCTCTGCCGCCGCCGCCCCCCCCCTCCTTCTGCCCCTCTACCCCTCTACCCCTTTTCTGTCACGCAAATGCAAAATGGCGACATGCAGTGTGGTAACACACGACGTTGGCTACCCAAAGATGCTTCTTGCAAGAATAAGAGAACAGGATCGCTGGGGATGTCCCGGGATTCTGTCCTCTATCGATCTCCTCCTGTATATAGACACTAACTTGTGCCCTCCGCAAGCCGTGCTATGTATCCACCATATACATACATATATATATATATATATATACATAGTACCTTTCTCTCTCTCTCTCTCTCTCTCTCTCTCTCTCTCTCTCTCTCACTCTTTCTTTCTCATGACCTGCATCCATCTATCTCATTCTCTTTTCAACTGCTCAACCAACCCTTCTCTATCTATCTCTTTTTTTCCCTTTAATCTTCATCTCTCTCATTCTCTCATTCATTCACTACAGCTAGGTTTTCTCAACGGAAACGATGCTCGACAACTGTGTGTGTTTATGGATGTCGGTGAGCTTCGAATATGAGAGAGAGAGAGAGAGAGAGAGAGAGAGAGAGAAGAGTAACAAGTCATATAATAGTGGGCAAAGAATGTGTTAGGTATACATAAACGTATGGTTTGGCATGTATAGTACGCATCTTGGTGTTTAGCACATTATTGAGAGGCATGGCTCATTCTTCTGGGAGTCCATCAAATCTCGAACTAGCCGTTGTTGTTGTTGTTGTTGTTGTTGTTGTCGTTATCGTTGTCTCCTCTTTTGCTTCTTCTTCTTCTTCTACTTCTTCTTCTTCTTTTTCCTCTTATTCCATCAACTTTTTCTTGCTGTTTGCTTCCTGGTATGGCTGGTTTTTTTCCTTTTCAACTTACTGTACCTCGCTGTCTGATTTTTCTTTCTATAAAAGAAGAGTTAGAGAGCGAAGGGAGAAGGTGATAGGGGTTAGGAGGGAGTGGAGAAGTGAAACGTGGCGAGGAGACGAGTTCGGAATTCAAAGATCCTTCTTCGACTCATGCTCGACTACAAATCGGACGGATATTCGAAAGGGACGTATTTTACTTGTCGGAGAATACATTGATCTCCGATATGCGCGAATATAGCGCCTGTGGAATCAATTTTATTACTTTTATATGCATCCAGAATTTCTTGTTCTTTTTTTCATTTGTTTCTTTCGTCAGAGTTCATTTTTTAAGGGAGTATTTTATTGTATGCGTTTAATATATGTATGATATAACACATTTAACCATATAGATAGAATATATTTAACTTTATTCCCAATGGGAATTATGCTATAAAGAATAATGTTATTATTATAACGGGTCAACATCGTATAATCTTTTCAAATCAGATTACACGAAGAATCATGTTAGCGTCAAGGGAGACTATCAAAGTTGTTCATTTTTGAAAAAGAACAAAAATATATGAAAAATTGCATCGGTTATATCGCGCTAACCGAATGATCTATCATAAATTCGTGCACATAAACGTTAGGAATGAACGAACGGTAGAGAACACAATTGAATTCTCACGTGTGTTAGGTGAAGCCTGCGATGGAAAATGCGAAATGGAATCGAAGGACGTAATACTAAAGGCGTGCAAACGTGCATATACTCTAGCGCATACCCTACCTTATACCTATACACGTACACACCCTTATAGGAAGCGTAGAGAGAATGGTAGTGGTATTCTGTACCATCTCTCGTCATTACTCGCTGCGATCACAATGGTTGAATACGATGGTACGCAAGTCGTGAATGACCCAAGCCGAACGCACATGGTAAGCATGTGACTCACATACACACACACACACGCGCGCACACAATCTCTCGATTATGCGGTTGGTCTAGACGTGCCAACGAGTGAACCGTACCGATGTAGATGGTCGAACAGTAAAGAGAAACAGAGACAGAAATATACACTGACAGACGGTGTATATGAGAAAGAGAGAGAGAGAGAGAAAAGGATAATATAAACCAACCAACCAACCAACCAACCAACCAACCAACCAACCAACCAACCAACCAACCAACCAACTAACGAGAAAGACAGAGAGAGAGAGAGAAGAGAGAGAGAAGAGAGATAGAAAAGCAGCAGCAACTCGAAAAGGCTTAATGAAAGTTGCCTGTTGCTCGTACAAATCGGCCGTGTCAACGCTACGGAGAAAATCACCGTCCCTTCTCGTTTAGTTTCGCTCTTTTACAGATCGGTGGACCGTTCTAACGTTTGCCCTTCTACCCTTCCGGCCTCCCTCCCCTCTTACTCCTTCTACTCTACCTTTTACCCTTCTTTCTTCGTCCTAATGCTGAACTCTTCTTGAATTCCTCTTTTCTCTTTCAACCCGAACATCGAACGATACTGATACAAAAAGACTATGGGTATGCTAAAAAAAAAAAAAAAAAAAAAAAAAAAAACAAAAGAAGAAAAGACAAAAGAAAAAAGGAAAGAACATGATCCGTTGACTCGATCTAAGTTTGGGTGCACTGTTTTGTTGGTATCGTGAACTTTGTTTTCTCACTCCCTATCTATATATCTATCTTTTTCTTTTTTTCTCTTTCTCTTTCTCTTTCTCTTTCTCGTTCTGGTTGGTTCGATGTCGAGTACTTCGTTTGCAAATGTGCTTTATAACTTACTGCAGGTGACTCCGTTATATCGGACAATGCCCCGACTCGCGGCACCGTCTCTTCCACCCCATACTACTTCTAACCACCCACGATCCCACAAACTCTCACCCCCATACCCCTAACCTCATACTATTACTACTACCACTACCAAATCCCACCCTCAAAGCTCACACCACCCTCTGCTTCTCTGACCCTCCAACGACTTTCCAGAGAGACAAACGTGCACCTTGCATTGTTATGGAAATCGCGATTTGCATCTCACCCGAAATCGTTTCGTCCTACGGTTTTATTCTTACACTCTGCCCCCTCCCTTTTCTCTTTCTCTCTCTCTCTCTCTCTCTCTCTCTCTCTCTCTATCTGTCTTTCCGTCCGTCTGCTGCTGGCGGAGCTAGATTTTCTTCTTTTGTGTTTGTAAGTTTCTTTTCAAAGTATCGGATTATATTTCATGTTCGAGACGATGACGCGACATGAGCATTTATTTATTTTCCGATTTAAATGGTATTGATGGAAATACATATTGTTTAAAAATGTACATTACAATAAAAAAGAGGACAAATAATGAATAATCACGAAGATTATATGTATATATTACTACTTGTACTTTTTGAACAAAATGAATAGTTAACAAATGTCTTGAGTGGTCTCTCGCGTTAATATAAGTCGAATCCAATTGTTCGTGTTTTCGCACGATTAAAATCGCGACAACGAATAACAAAAGTACTTGGTTACTGTACCGGACGACTTGAACGTTTAACGAATTACGCTCGGTAATTAGAGCGTGTAATTAAAGCAGTTGAGACAACCGCTTTGGAATCGTTTGCGGTTTGCTACCGTCTATGCAGATGCATTAAGCTTACTATTTTAAATCTTCTTCTTCCTCTTGTTCTTCTTCTTCTTCTTCTTCTTCTTCTTCTTCATCTTCTTCATCTTCTTCATCTTCTTCATCTTCTTGATCGATCCAACGAATTTAATCACTCATTCACTCATCAGAAGTAAATCATTTTCGTATGATATTTATTATTTGATGTATTGAGAAAAAAAAATACAAAAAATAAAAATGATGATGATGATGATGATGATGATGATGATGATGATGATTATAACTCGTTTCAATGATTTCTACTCGGATTCATATCTGCTTTTCATCCCGTAGAACTAGCGAAGAATGTTCTTAGAGAAAACGAAGGAAAGATCAATTTATGCAATCTATTTTTGTTTGTTTTTATATTCATAAAATTAAACGTTCTATTAATAAACAATAGTCTAGTGATCAAATTTATGTTCATCATAGAATAATATTACTTATTGTGAGTTTAATCGTCTGTAATGAATGAATAATTGATTAGACACATATTAAGTTTAATAAACCGTAAATGTAATGATAATTTGTCATTAAATAATAATTCTTCCATCCAAACAACAATTTGTAGATATAATAATTTGTTGAAAATTTGTTGAAAATTTGTTGAAAATTCTTTCTATAGTAGAGAAAATTGTAGCCTGTGTCTTGTCGCCTGCAGATATCGTATTACTCTGAAGAAGGTCAACTCCCGTAGTCTCAACTGTAAAGCCAAATGCTCGCGACTGTATTTCTGTTTACATTCTCCCGTGAAAACGAATTTGTTGGTAGACGACAAACGAAACAACACGGTATACACATACATACACACATACATACACATATAGTATATACGGAGTAGAGAGTTCCTTGGCACTTAACCTACGTTACAATTTAATGTTTTAATTTAGCTTTGAATTTTTCAACGAATCTATTTACTTACTTAAGAATTAAATAAAACATCATTTTCAATCTACTATCCGAACAGTTTTTACATATGTATGTATTTATTACATCGACAAAATGTGAGTGCAAGATTCCTTATGCATGTTAGCAGATGAAAAAGCTTCAAGAGACAACAAATGTCTTCTACTTGTAGAAGAAATAATGTATTCACCAATGCAATAGGGGTTGAATTTAATCGGCAAAACGTGTAGAGATGTGCTTAGATCACATTATAACTCGGATACTTGTATATATAAACGTGTTGTATTAAAGGGATTATTGGAGGGGCAAGCACTGTGACTCTTTCATTCTCTTATTTCTCCACCCTATGGTAATCACCATAGCTATTTGCGTCCTAATATCCCGCGTGAACGCTCCTCGTAAAACTCTTTTCGTCGCGGTTTTTGTAAGCGCGCTGGCTTGCATTTAAAATCGCATTTTATGGAAAGCTCTTTTACTACGAGCAACTAGTAAGACAAAGCGAGAGAGAGAAAGTGAAACGGACATTCAAACATTTACCTACCAACTATATCAACATAATTTTGAATCATGAATTTATTTAACCCTTAACAATTGTATTCATTAAATCACACATTATTATATACACTGTAAATCTGTCTAATTAATTATTCTGTTGGAAATGTATCTAAATATATCCAAGAAATTGTTAATACAAATTTCAAGATCTGTTCCACGATTATGTGATAATAAATATAAATATTACGTTACAAATGTCTAATCAAATAATTCTTCATACAAATATTTGCTAGGAAGAATATTTGCTAAGAAAAAGTCTAAAGAAAAAATATTGTCCACTTTTACTACTACTTACTATACTTTCTACTTTCTTCTCGAATAAGGACAATACATTATCTTCAAACTAACATTCAAATAAGAAAGTTTAACTTTATCAAGAATGTATATATACGTATGTGTGCATATGCAGATATTGTATATGTAAGAAAATCATGCGATAAAAAGAAGACAGATTTACATATATAAACTTTTTATGAATAACTTTTTCGTTGGAGAACTCGATTTCATTCGCGTGCACGTATGCATTGTCTAGAAGGAAAAGAGTGAAAGTGAGATAGAGATAAAGAGAAAGGGAGAGTGACAATTGTATTTTTTTCTCGCTAACCTTGGCATTGAAAGAACTGCAATTTCTCTAGATATTATATATATACGTGAGGTGAATGTGTATGTAGGTTACTATGTACTGTACTGTACTGTACTGTACTGTACTGTACTTATTTTTTTCTTCTTTGAAAAGAACAAAAAACCATAACGCGATAGAAATATTTCTACTTTTGACCGTCTCGAATAATTCAAACAGATTGAAAACACATTGAAAAGTATAAATTAATTATTGGAGAAACCTTCAATAAGAATAGGAAGAAAGAAAAATTGGATTAAATATACAAGAAATAATGTTAAAATACGAAGTAAACAAGTTTATGAAGTTTTCAGTGACTTTGCGAGCAGAGACGTTAAAAGATTGCGTGAAAATTACATAAAAATTGATTTTTATATTATCGAAGGAATATATAAAACCTTTAGAAATCTAAACACGTCAATCATATAGCTGATAAGTGCATAATAAGTTTTTACCCGAAGAAGTATATTATAAGAAAGTTTGACCACATTTTTCATTGCCCATAATTTTCTATCGTTCTTGACAAATTTCTAAACTCTTGGGAAAAGATCGCGTTATTCCTACGAAATATAACTCTGGGAACAGGAACGTCCTTGGAAAAACCTACCTAACCATTTCTCTCACTTTTTCTCTCCCTCCTTTCAATATCTCACCCTCTCTTTCTTTCTTTTTCTATTTCTATGAGAGTTTTCCAAGTTGATATATCCGAATCGCGTGCAAAACCTGGCCCTAACACCAACTTCCGCGCATACACCAACAACTCGACGAATACATTACGATCGATAGTTTTCAAAGGTGTGGATTTTTGAAGGAAATGCGATTTTCCCTTAGTATCTGAAAATTCAATTTTCGCTGGACCCTATTCCTTCCCCTTTTCTCCTCGGTCAGTAACTATCCAAAAACAACGAAAAAAAACAACAACAAAAAAACAAAAAGAAACAAAAAGAAACAAAAAAAAAACCCTCGTCGAATTGAACTGCGTGTAACGAATTTGGGTAACGAATTTGAACAAAAGTTTTATTTTTATTTTACGCGCACAATCAAACGGAAATATAGTTTTAAACCAGTTCCGTAATCCTTTTAATCATATGGAAAGTTGAAAAGAAAAAAATCGAAAATAATGTCATGTTTAGAAAAGACTACTAGGATAAAGATCAAGAAAAACAGTAAATATTCGGATAGTAAGATAGGTGGATATCGAAGGAAACGTAAATATCTGATAACGTGTGATACGGAATTCTTTCTTGGTAACTCTAGTAGGTTGCTTTCAACATCGAATCTCCTCTGAAAGAAAAAGAAAGAAAAAGAAAGAAAAAGAAAGAAAAAGAAAGAAAAAGAAATAAAAAGAAATAAAAAGAATGAGAGGAGAGTACTATCGTCGTCGAGTGGGAGTACGGAGAATTCGCAAAGTGGACGTGAGAAAACGTTCTCTCGTTGCGTTTGGCGGCCGAAGGGTCTATTATCAAGCTGAAAGACACGATAGATATAGCAAAGTAAAGTAAAGCAAAGCAAAGCAAAGCCAAGTAAAGCAAAGCATAGCAAAGCAGATCGTATGGGTTGTGTTGAGATTACTGGCTTTATTGAACGATGTAGGCCACTTGTTCTCCTTCCTATATCGTCGTGTTCTAGTGTTGTCGTCTTCGTCAAGACCTACTTGACAGCTATGATGATGACAAACACCCATACTTATGCTAAATGCGTCTAAAGACATTTTTTCCTCTCCCTCTCTCTCATTGTTATCACGTAACATATAAAGTGACAATTATAATAATAATAATAATAAAAGTAAAATTTGATCAATTTTCTATTCAACAAATTCTATTTCTAAGGTAGATCAATTTATACTTGTTCGTTTATTATGTGAAATCTTTTGTAGTTATCATCGTCGTGTTTTTTAACGATTTTTCACGATCGTATTCTTTTGACTTTTTTGTCTCTCTCCTTACTCTTAACGTCATCGGTAATTGAAAAACTTTTCTTTATTCAAGTTTCCATCGGAAATAAGAAAAATTGTTTCGGAGATAAAATACTTTTCTACAATTACGTATAAATTATAATACATTTATAATGAGCTATTACTTTCTAGTAAGTTCTCTTTTCTTTTGTCAGATATTAGAAATATATTAGTTATTAAAATATTAAAAAAGCAATAAATTTCTGACAAATGAAAAAACATAAGTATATTATTATGCATTATATAAAGTAAATATCCAGCACATTTTTCTTACGATTATAAATGACAAATACGCTCAACATGGCGCATTTATTTTTCGTCTTAAAAGCTTTATGCACGTGAGTACGCATAATTCTAGCATGCGTACTGTGTATCTATCCTGAATATAGTTGATATATTGTATATAGCAAATTTTCTATCATTTTGTAAAGTGGTCAAATCATTTTCATCAATACTCTATTACTTACCCGTATTATTCATGCTTATATATAGATATATTTGTATGTATATTTGACTGTAATTTACCTGTATACATATATTGGAGATATAAAACACAGATTGAAAGTTTCTTGATACAGAAAAAAAGAATGGTTAGAATGTGTGTTGTAAAAGGGAACGGAACAAATACATGGATAAATCGTTTGAAAAACGATCCTACCGAATCTATGGCAGATCAAACTTTTCAATCGTTCGTGCAGTTCGACATGCAAATATTTGTCGAAGTTTACAGGATTTGTACTCTCTCTACAACCGCAGTTAGAAATAAGAAGAAGAAGAAGAAGAAGTCATACGTTGCTTTAATATCGCGAACGCAATTGAAATCAAAAAAGCTCTTAATTTTTGATTACAAATTGTATGATCGAAAGCTTTCCTACGCGTGTATATTTTTTTTATTTTCTGCTTTCTTTCTTTGTTTTCATTTAATTAATTTCATTTTATATTGCAATTTGGGTTAATCGGTCAAAAAAAAAGAATATCATATTACGCCTTGAAAATAATGAAAAATAAAAAAGGAAATACATATAGAACGCAATAAACGCTACTGCACTAGCTTTTTACCGAAACAGGAATAAAAAAAAAATATTATTCCATCGAGTAAATAGTAGCAATATTCCGCAATATTCTTTTTCCTATTTTTTTATTTTTATTTTTTGGCTTTTTTCGATGATTTATTTTCACGTCCAATAAATAAAATATATATATATATATATAATATATTATAATTAAAAGAAATAAATAAAAGAAATAAAAATAATGATCAATTAAATCAACAAAATCAAGGCTTTACGTTATTATTAATTGTCAACTCTAATTACCAACGAATCGATTATTAATGTATAAACGTAAAAAAAAGGAAAAAAAGGGAAAAATCAATTAGACATTTATTAAAATTAATAAAAAGACTCAATTTTCGAGCGAATCAAGAGCGAGTTATTCTCATCTTATATATCATTTCGCAGGACTACGAAACACCAGCGTATTGCTGTACAACCTTTGACCATTCCTTCGGGAAGGATCTTTGAATGTGAGAAAAGACCTTCTTGATTTGACGCGTTTCCTCTGGGGTACATTGTGGACAGGAACCTCTCAAAACCAATGGTGCCAAACCTGGATATAAATAAGAATATTAATCATACACATATACATATATATATAATTATTTTCTTGTCGAGCAAACCAAACCATTTTTTAGATGAAAAATAGATAGATAGAAAGTAGTCGAATACCGGCTGGGGAGATTAACGTTTCTCTCGATAATCGAAATTGGGAATTTACTTGTCAATATAATGGACGATTTCGGTTTAATAATTAATCCGGTACAATTGGTAGGTACAATTGGTAAGTTCGATTGGTGTGCTAACCATGTTCAATGCATCGTGAATTTGCAACTTTCATTCTACATCTTGCGTTATCGTTTCTTTACAAACATATTTTTATTTTATCTTCGGTATAACCCACAAATGAACACGTTTACGATGAAAGTTACGCTTTTATTTGAATAACGTAAGAAATATCGAGTTTTGTTAGTCTATTCTATTTTCTCAATAGAAAACGTTGAAATAGTTAAGTTGAAGTAAGGACATACTTTTCAAACGTCTTCCAACAGGATCGCAAGCCGCCTCGCCCAAAGCACACTTCAGTTGTCTTCTCAAATAACGTTGGTCGTTCAAAGCCATGTTTAGTTGGTCTTCGGAAACACGAGATCTTCCAAATTGTTCTTTCTCATTTGTCGATGATTGTGCGTTACACACGATTGCGTGTATACACATACAAAGTAAAATCATCTGCAACAATATTGTTAACAAAACAAACGCAATAATAAATCTTGATTAAATCATATCGCAAACATATGTATCTTATGTACATCTAAATTGAATAGCTACAATACACTTCTTCTTTTTTTTTTCTTCTGTTTTTTTTTCTCCTTCTCTTTGTTCTTTCGATAGTTCGATTTTTCGTTTGAAAATCGCGTCATACTAAAAGCCATTTCTTTTTGATATTCCGTTCTAGTAATGTTTCCTCACCTGGCACTGGCGAGATATCAAGCAAGAGATCGCAAAAGGTATGAATAATAATGTTACGATATCGTCGATATAGGATGGTGGTGGTGGTGGTGATGGTGGGGTACTTGGTGATCGGTTGGAATCGTTGCTTTAGCGCGCGGGCACAGACGTGCCGAAACTTAAACCGTCTCTTATTGCGCTACTTCCGAAAGCTATGAATTATACAGAACACGTCGTATACGCGATCGCGATATATAATACTTTTCTTCTTTTTTTTCTTTCCTTTGTTATGGCACCTATTGTCAATGTATGCTATGAAGAAAAAAAAAGAACAAGACTAAACGCGAAATCAAAAAGTCTAATCAAATAGTTATTTGCAACAAGCTTGTTATTACATCACTCGAAATGCTATGTGGCATCGCAAGTAAGCGATATTTCAATATAATCATCAACACCAAAATAAAACACATTTATTATCATGATCAACGGAAAACAATGTATAGGGTATACGCATACATTCATTGCTTTGGCATTTTCTACGAAGCGTAACGAAAGTGCATACAAGTAAATAAGTATGTTACGACTTATGATCGATCGATCGATCAATATGTTTCCTTTACGAAAGAATAGCAAAAGAACATTTTTCTCTTGTGTGGTGTGTTAGGTAAATGTATCTATACAACGTTCTTTTGCCGTAAAACAATCGTCGAATGCTCGTAGATCTATCCTAGCTTATCTAAATATATACACAAATATGCATATAGGAAGGGAAATATATTTCTGATACGCGCGCGATAAATCGAACTATCGGTTGGAAATGCAAACACTTTCGATCTTTCGATCTTTCGATCTTTCGATCTTTCGATTTTACTATACAATAACACAATATTTATCGTCTTTCTATCGTACTATTTTCTCAAAACGTTCAGGAATATGTGATTCACTTGGAAACGTTTCCATGAATTTATTTTTCACACATTTCAAAGAAATACGTTTTTAAATAAATTCAAATGCGTCATGTATATACATATTATCAAACGCATTTCAATAATATTAATTCAATCCAAATTTTATAATATATTGATATATAATTTTTTTTTGTTCTAAAATTGCATTCTTTTTATTCATTGAATGTTTAATAAATAATTTAATCAGAGAATAGGGCCAATTTGGTAAATAAATTCTGAAGTGATTAGAAAAAATTTATATATACAAAATTCGAACATATATCTAACTGGAAAGGATCGATCCCATAGGGAAAAGAAATAAAGGAAGAACAACTACGAAACGAATTTTCTCGAGCGTGCCCTCGAACGTGTCCTCAAACGTGCCCTCAAACGTGCCCTCAAATGTGCCCTCCCTTGAGTAGAGAGAATAGGAGAAGGGTGTCCCCCTTGGGGAGGACCGAAACTTTAAATCACACACACATACACACACAAACGCGCACGCACACGTGCATTCTACCTGTTGCTCGTCCGTCACCCACCTTGATTGTCAAGCTCATTGCGGTACTCTTCTCTTCCAAATCTCTTACACTATCTTTTGTCTTATTTTTTTTTTTTTATTTATTACTGCCGTTTAATCCTCTTTACAAAATTTACGTAAAAATCTGTTTAAAAATGTAATTCAATTTCAATTTGTTCCTCGCAATATTTTCACTACGCACGAATGATTTTAGCGAGGAATTTCGATTTTGGTCGATTCGTCTTTTGTCTTTTGCCTTTGTCTCTAACTTGACGTCCTTTCACTGTGAAATCTCAGAACGAACTGGCCCGAACGCTACGTCCACCCACTTTTCTCCTCCTTCTTGCTCGATAAATACGAAAGTGGCTACAACCGCGCTCATCTACGTCACACTCCTTAGGTGACGTTTACTTTACGATCTATCATTATTAATAATATTTTATTTTTTTATTCGTTACAAGACTAACGTAGAAGTAACGTAGAGAAGTACTTAATATTATCAAAGTTATGCGAAGAAACCTTTTTCTAAATATAATGATTACTTTCATATTCAGACGATCGATTCATTCATTGGAAACAAATATCAAGTATAAAAGCACTTTAAGAGTATTTTGTTTGTTCTCTTTCTATAATAGAATTTTGATCGTTCAAGCTGAAGCCTTGTCGTTCGTTCTCGTTAGGCTACATTGTTAGGTTACATCGTTAGGCTACATCGTTATGAGGCAAACTCTAACAAAATGAACAACCTCCTTTCCCTTCTTTTCCTTTTTAACATCTCGAGAAAACAAAAGTAACCAACTTGCTGAGTGTGAGTAAATTTTCAACAAGTTTCTCAACGTCGTAGAATCTACACTTTCCATTTTCGATGCTTTTACCATTTCTCTCTACTTATTTTATTTTCATCATTTTTTCTTTATTTCTCAGCTGTATTCTCCAAGAGTCCAAGAGGAGAAGAAGAGGAAAGGTGACAGTAGTGGCAAACGCCGATAAAGTAGCGGATTTAATAGACGATCGATGTGGCACACCCAACTCCTCGGTTCTTTTGCGTGTCCGAATGCTCAAAAGAGAAATCGGAGAGAAAGATACAAATCATCTCGAGATAGAGGGAGAAGGACTAACGGCTCTACGATATAATGCAAATACGACAAAATTTGATTCGTAATTACGAATAGAAGAACAATTACGTAATATAACAAATTATGATTATTTTTTTCAAACATTTTCAAACATTGTTTTTCTCGTTTGGCTCTGCAAAAAAAAAAAAGAAAAATATACAAATACATCGTATGGAGAATATATAGAATCCGACAAAGAGGATCAAGAGATAGAAATAGGAAGGAAAGCTAACGTAGTACAGTAGGGGAAAAATCGTACGTTGTATCGATAAAGATTACACGAACCGGATTCGTCGATCCACTTATAGCGCGTACGAGCTTTCGCGGGTGCCAAGGGAATTCCTCCTCCTCCTCCTCCTCCTCCTCCTCCCACTCTTCTTCATCCTTCACGTCATCGTTGTCGTCGTCTGCAACTGCAACTGCAACTACCGTTCCTCCTCCTCTCGTCTATTTCTTTTTTTTCCCCCATCCTCTATCCGCGATTTTTCTTTTTTTTTTTATTGTATATCGAAGCGCTACACTACTATACTGCACTATACAATAACGTATATAGGGTGAATCAATTACAATTAACAACTCGAATAACTACGTTATTTTTCGGTTTTTTTTTATCCCCGAGGATTTTTGTCCGCAAAACTGAAAGAAAAACAAAACACAGAAATTATCAGGTGATAATAATTATTGACTCATCATATATACAAGATATATATATGTGTGTGTAAGCAAGCCACCCTTCGAACGGTCAATAGCATTCGGATCGTTCGCGCGAACCTAGCGAATTACGTTGCATCGTTCAGATAGGGAAAAAGGTTTACCCGAGAGACGACCAATAGGGTCGACCAATAGGGTCGACCAATAGGGTAGACCAACAGGGTCGTATCTCTCGACTGGTGTTAATTAGCGACTTTTAAGCTTCATTTATCTCTCTTAATTTTCCTTTTTTCCTACCTCTATTCGCCGTGTTTCATCTTTATTTACTCTTCTTTTTCATAATTGTTTATTTCGAATTTCGACGAATTATGACGAAACATCTACCAATTGTTTGCTTAGCTATTGCTCAACTTACAATTAATTTATTCACATTATATATAGTATCACAATTTCTAATTTATTCATTCATTTATTTCATTTATTTCATTTATTTCATTTGTTTGATTTATTCTTAACGTAGTAAAAAGAAATGTACTAGTTGTCTCTAAAGATTAATGTATTTACTTAATGTATTTCTCTAGATTTCTTCTGGATCCTTTTCATATACTTTTTCTTTCCCTATGGGATTAAAAGAATTCTAATGCAATTATGCGAAATTACAATAGCTTTATTTTAATCTTCTTGATTGCAATTTAATTGCATTTTGATGTTCCTCGCGAGGACGATGACATGCGGAAGAAAGGAAAGAAAGACAAAGAGAGTCCAGAAATATCTTCTTTCTTTCTCTCTTTCACCTTTTTCTCTAACTTTTAGGAAGGATAGAAAAATTGCAACGATCCCGTTGAAACATGTAATGCACCTTGTTAATGTTTTAAAAAAGAGATAGTGCAATTTATAAAGAAAAAAACGAATTTTACAAATTAAAGATTCGATCAAAGAAAATTCTTTTTTGTTGCTACACCTAATGGCATTTAACTTGTTAACACGTGCTTTTAATTGAAGTTCTACTCTTTTGGAGTACTTTTTAAAATAATAAAAAAGGGATTGATGTAATCGCAGCTTAACATTTTTTATACGATATTTATTAATAAAAATGGGACCCAGTACAAAAGGAAGGATAATAAAATGTAAAGGAAAAAAACACGTATCTCGATCGATCAATCAGAACGCGTTTCCGGTTAATAACACGCTTTTATCGGATAAGAGTTTTTCTTTTGTTTCTTCTTTCTTTTTATATAATATTCTCTTTACTTTCTCCTGTTGATTTATTTTTCTTTTACCCTTATCTTGATGTTTTTTATTACATGCCTTAACTAAAATTTAATACCGAGGGAGAATATATTAAACAAGTACGGTAAAACAATCTCGAGTTTTGCGAAATATCGATAAAGACAAGAAGAATTTGCTTCGGTCAGCAAATTATTTATTTATTTATTTTTTAAATACATAATTTTTTTATTCTACGTTTAACATACGTCTAAAGAAAAAGAAAAAAAGACGAAAAGAAAGAAAATAAATTCTAAGGTGAAAGTTCACGAGAACGTGTTACGTTCGAACGAACACATACTGGTTGCTGCTCGTTCAATGAAGAGAAAGTAGGAAAAGTCCGGTGGCTCTGCAAGGCTGAATGAATGAGAAAAAAGAGCGTTCGTTTCCCGGAAACGATTGCAGTTGGTACGAACATTCACCTCAAAGAAGAGAAAAAGAGAGAAAGAAAGAGAGAGAGAGAGAGAGAAAGAAAGATGCGCTTCGTAAAGCTAAGATGAGAACCGATTTTTATATACTTACGCTTCTATCCTGATAAATTGTTAACTCGATTGCGAAAAAAGACATTTACTTTTCCATAAAGATCAATCAATAACGATATCGATATCGATATCGATATCGATATCCTTCATGAATTTGCTATAATTTTAGGTTTGACCGCGTGAAATCCAGCAGTATTTGATCGAATAGAACAGTGATGATTAAAATGAACAAAATAAGATCTCTCTCTCTCTCTCTCTTTCGTGGAAGAAGGATCGAACGATCGTCATGAAGCGAACAGAAATGGTACGTGGCAATCGACGAACGTGATGCAAATGAATTCCGCAAACACGACCCTTCCTGCTATAGTACTACTATACCTACGTATACTACAGACCAGGCCACAAACAAAAACAGTGTGTGCCAATCAATCCACCGTATATGCGTGTCCTGAATAAGAAACACTCGATTTGCACAAATTATAGGAAAGCCGACAGCATCGAAGCTTTCAACCTAGCTTTTCCTAGTACTGTAACTGAAAGAGTGAGAATAACAATGGTAGAGACATAGAGATAGAGACAGATAGGAAAAGAGAGATTGTTTAACATCCTTTTCAATGTGGTTGCTGTCATCGTCCTTGTTGTAATGTAACCAACGTTGATTCTTGCTCACAATAAACACAAAATGAACCCCCTTTCTATTTACACCCCCTAGCTCTCTCTCTCTCTCTCTCTCTATCTCTCTCTCTCTATCTTACTTAACTCTATCGCTATTTCTATTTCTCTATATATTTCTCTATCTCTATCTGCCTATTTTTTTTCTCTTTCTGACTTATATACGTCCAAACAGATATGTCACGTTTTTCTCGCTTCTATACACAACGTAATTACATCCACCAGGAAATATATAATAATAGATTTGATTGGATTCTGGGATTCGATTTAATATTGAAAATCGAAGTGTTTGTATGTTCATGAAATTTATCGAAACCAAGAGAGAGAGAGAGAGTCAGATAGATCGTATGTAAAATTTAAATAAGAAATTTTGCATCTATCAAAAAATTATCTTTCGCGTAAAAAGAAAAAGAATAAAAAATAATGTAAAAAAAAATAAAAACTCTCTATATATAAATTCGTAGCGAAGACTTCCCTATGATCTCTACTTGATAAACTTAAGAAACTGGTTTTTCATGTTACAAGTGCTTCTCTCACAATACGTGAAAGCGTCGATAGAAAGCAGCAATCGAATATAAGTAACTGTGTAAGGTACACAGTTATGTATATATATATATATATATATATACAACACAACCTGCACGCGCAAGAGTGTGCGAACTCATGATCATTACTTTGAAAACTTTCTACACTTTTTTCGACTTATTTTCTTTTAAATACATCCGTCAATCATTGCTAATAACAATTTATTTGCCAATAATATAATCAACTATAGTATATAACAATCATATGTTCAATAAATATTATTATAATTATTACCAACATTTTATACAAATTAAAAATAAAATAAAAAGGGAAAAAAATGTGAATGGAGTAAAAAACATAATACAATCAGATATGAATTATCTGTATAACAAAATCGATTGGACGTAGACACATGTGCATTTCTCTATAAAACATTTCCATATTTCTAATTCTTTGTTAATGCGTAGGGAAATTTAGCGTTATAAAAATGTTTTGCAAGCTTCGAGTTTATAGTATACAAATAAAAAACAAAACAAGACAATTGTAAAGAACATGAGCAAACAAAAAATCCCACAGAGAGAATAAATTGCATCTCTTTTTAAGTTTATTGGATGATTATTCTTGTTGAGAAGATATTCATGATGCATGGTAACTCTTTTATCTCGATTTTGAAAAACTACAAAAATATGAGAGAGAAAGACACATATAGATATATGTGTTCATATAATATATTTACACATATGACTCAATTCAAAGATAACAGCACACACATACCCTTGCTTTATATCGAACATGACAATTCGCTTCTGTTATATTTTACGATAATTCAAGCTCGTTAAATCCTAATGGAAGATGGCAGAGAGGTGAAACAGCGTAATTACAGTTTTGGAAACTATATTACCTTCTATGTTAGGATGTATACCTACATAGAAAGAGAGAGAGAGATTCACAGATGCATCTATAGATATATACATTTATTATATATATATATATATATGTGTGTGTGGGTGTGTGGGTGGATGCGCGCGTGTATTTATGTATATGTATATGTATATGTGTATTTATATCTGAGAACTGAGAACTATCTGTCCACGGTTGGATGTACACATGAAGCTCCGTTTTCCAGTTGTTGAACCCTACTAACTTGGATAATGTAACTCAAACACATTTCGAGTGACGTGTACAAGCATCTAGCTAACCGAGTCTCTTTAAGCAAACGAAACACGCGTAGAAGTCGTGTTCAAAAAATAAATTTATTATGTGTAGTAATAATATATATATATACATATATATATATATATATATATATATACATATATTTTGTTTATCTTATTAAAAGTTCATATCTTGTTTCCAATACTCATTAATGAATAATTTTCTAATCACATATCCAATCTTATTATGTGTTTATTAAACACATATTTTTCCTTTTATGTCATTGTAAAAACATGAGAGATTAACTTAATAAGGGAAAGAGTAGGAAAAAATAATAAATAAATAAATGAAATGAAAATGAATATATTTATCTCACGTAATACGGCATTCTCATATTTATTTCAACGAAATCAAGGGATGCATCAGAACGTTTAATGAAAATTTCATTTCGTTTCATTTCGATTTAATTGAGCGCACGATCAACATTTTTTTTCTTCATATTTTTTCATATTTATTTATTTATTTTTTATACTTAAGATCGATATTTTACCGTACCATTATCAAAATAGAACGGAAGAAAATTAATGAATCGTTACGGTAGTCCAAACTTTTGTTAAAAAAATTTTATATACGCCTGGACGATTAATATCTGTTGACGTTTCAAGTCATAACAGATTTTGTTTCCTAACAAAGTCCCTAGATAGATATTGTAGAAGTTGGAAACGAGGAAGCAAATTTTCATTATTTTCAACATTTCAAGTATACAAATACAAAATATACGAAAAATCTTTATATATGTTTTACCGAAAAAGTAAGTATATAGTAACTCTTGCTTACGATGAATATTTAAATAATCTATACATATATCTATATACAATTATCTTTACATATTTATCTATTATCTTCTTAAGATAGAGTGTATCATATTATACTGATTTAACTCGACACATCGATAATGTTCGATTGTGCATATATCGATATGTATCTAATGTATCGACAATGCAGTTTTCTATTTATCTGATAATTTCATAAAAATATAAAAATATCTTCAAAATAAATAACAAATGACTTATAATTTAATTAAATAAAAATACATTTTAATATACTTTAATATGTTTTCTAATAAATGTTATTTATTAAAAAATATGTTTTTAAGTAACATCACGTATACTTGAAAATATATGAGAGTGTCATCTAACGGTAAACGATAGTTATTACGTAGCTGCATAGCAGCAAGGTTTTAAGTACGCATGCGCAGACGATGCAACACGCATACAAATGCAAGTTATGTGTACGTAAGCGAACGCAACAATGGCGATCTAAAGAACTAGCGTGCGCTTTTTCATTAAATATAATTTGACATTACGATTAGTGTTTACGCTACCTCCATACGTATATTGAAGAAGTTAATGTTCGTTAGTGTTCAAGTAAACTATGTGATTAATAGGAAAACATAAATAGAAAATAAAAGACTAGTAAATTGTCTCTGATAAAAATTAGTTTTAATCTTACCACACGAATCCATGGTGTTGGTTTTTGGTGAAAAAACGCATAAGCCATGTATACAACCATATCGCACGAACTTTAACACACTGGTAAGTAATAACGTTTTCATTATATGCACATAGAATGCACATTATTTTCTTAAATAGATCTTTATTTATACGCGAAGAGTCAACCGTAGTTAATGCTATGAAAAAATGTGTAGGTTAGGTTAGATTGAGACATTGGCATCTATGCATAGTTTTGTTTTTCTTCTTTTTACTTTCACAGTGCTTCTATATTGTTTTAAAATCATATTTATTAATACTATTAAACGCGTCTTCTTAGTTACACGTTATTATTATTATTATTATTATTATTATTATTATTATTATTATTATTATCATTGTTATTATATTATTATTATTATTATTATTATAATCTACCCCGTGGGTAATTATTATTATTATTAGTATTATTGTTGTTGTTTTTGTTGTTGTTGTTGTTGTTTTTATCAACTTTATTAAGAATGTTTTTTCATCAATTAACTTAGAAATAATAAAAGAGTTATCATTTATTTACATAGTACATGTGTACGTGTATACGTGTGCGTCTGCGCGGTCGCGTGTATGTCCCCTGTTGTCCTGTGTGCCTGCCTGTGTATTTAGAATAAAATTATTACTAATATGTTCACACATATCATTACTAGATGCCTGCCAATCGATGCTCCTTTCAGATTAGCTTTATTAATATTATTGGTCAGATTTAAATCGCATTTTTTAATTTAATATTACCAATACTTCACAATTTTATGTTTATTCCAAATTTTTTTGTCTCCATTAGTATACTTCATAGTTTTTCCTTTTATGGAAAAAAACATGTTAAAAACAGTAAAAAAAAGTTCGTACAAATGTATCTTACTTGACTTCATTGAAAAATTCCAGCAATTTCTGCATTACAATAATTCTCAATAGTTCATCTTCATAAAGGTTCATGCTCAAAATGATTACCTTAAGTTCTTATCTGAATTTCCAGTTGTATCATAGATTCCACAGTATTTTCGCAATTTCAACTAATGCTTTGAATCTGTTATCAGCCTTCTTGTTTATATCCTCAAAGTTTTTCACAATGCTGACAATGAGTGTTGAATGCACAATTTTTTTCGAATGAAAAGACTTCAAATAAAAATCTAATTACGTCTTTGTAATTTTTAATGCTGAGCGTTGAAATTAAACTGATTAAACTGAAATGACCTGAAACTTAATTAAATTAACAGAATGAGTAGTAACATTAATGAGGATAAGAAATATTTACAAGACTTAAAGTGCATTATTTATAATTACAAACTGAGAATGATCATTTTGAGAAGATCAAATAGGACACACATGTTTATATGAACTTATTTTTATCATTTTAGATATCTGTGTTACACACATCCTGTATATTAAATTGGAATAAAAATAATTTATAGTGGTGCTCTCGTACGGCATGATAAAATAAGGGAAGAGAACGAAGGAGATGAGCCACAACATTGCAGGCATGCCACCCTTTGCGAGGATGCCTTTGGGGGGTATGGGAATGGGTGTGAGCATGGGTCCTAGTAACCCGCATCCTGAAAATTCTGCTCACCCCCATCCTCCGCCACCACCACCTGCCGGTGCCAATCCTAAGAAAAAAAGGCGTACCAATGCCAACGTAGCACAGCCACCCCCGCAACAACCTCCATCTGCACAGGTATGACTATTCGTTTATAGATATATTAATCCAACAATAACTATAATATCCAACTTAACGCATTTGAGATAAACAATGTATATTGCTACTAAATATGCTATTAAATATTATATTTTAATACGAATGTCTTTAAGAGATTTATCTATAATTAATTGTGTAAAATTAAAGAATCATTCCTTAGTATTTTATTATTTTGTTTACTTTATTATAGGATTTATTACCACCACCTTTAAGTGGTTATGGGGATACAATAGTGGCAAGTAATCCATTTGACGATACGCCACCGCAAACTACTCAGAGTCCAATGATGCATGGTGGTCCACCGCATATGCATCCCCACCATCCTCATCATATGGGTGGACCGCCAATGCGTGGTATGAGTCCTCTTACTTCTATCGGTGGTATGAGTCCTATGATGCCGCATAATATGGGTAGTATGAGTCCGATGGGTAATTCACCTATGACAAATCATATCAATCATATGGGTGGTATGTCACCTATGAATCATGCGCCTATAGGCGGTATAAGTCCTATGAATAATATGGGACCAAACATGCCGCCTGGCCCTATGAATTCCATAAACAATCATATGAATATGAGTCATATGGGAAATTCTCAATTAAGTGGTCCACCTATGGGTAGTCCGATGAATAACATGAACAGTGGGCCTATGGGTAGTCCTATGAATAATATGGGACATAGTATGGGAAGTCCTATGGGAGGTCCATTGGGGTCGCCGATGAACACCATGGGTGGATCGAATCATATGCAAAATGGACCAATGAACATGAACAATATGAATAGTCATCTACCACCTAATAGTCCTTTAAATGGTCCATCTATAAACAATGTCAATGTTAACAGTCCATTAGGACACAATGGATCTCAACCACATCCAAATCATATGGGAAATAATCTTAATAATATAGGAAGACCTATGAATGGTCCTATGACCACCATGAGTTCGATGGTCTCTAATAATATAAATATGAGTGGGCCAAGTCAAATGAACAATATTAATATGGGTGGACCACCAATGAACAGTATGTCTAATATGAATATGAGCCATCATAATCAAATGGGACATATGCAAGGACCAATGGGTACTATTTCTAGCAATATAGGAGGTGGTCCGCCTATGGGTCATACTATCAATATGGGAGGATCTATGCCGCCTCATGGATTTCAAGGCCCACCAGGAATGGGTCCTAAGCCAATGCCTGTCTCTGCGGGAAAAGTAAGTATCTCGTCATTTAATAACGAATAAATTATAATTCATTCATCTCTTATCTTATTTTATTACTAAATATTTTCTTATCATTTAAGATACATTAATTGTTAATACTTGTGTAGATATATCCTCCGGATCAAGCTATGGTATTTAACCCACAAAATCCTAATGCACCGCCAATTTATCCCTGTGGAGTTTGCCATAAAGAAGTACACGACAACGATCAAGCTATTCCTTGCGAATCTGGTTGTAATTTTTGGTTTCACAGGTATATTTCATTATTATTATTATTATTATTATTATTATTATTATTATTGTATTTTATATTGTTCTGATCAAACCAATTAACTAATCATAGTAAACATTAATTCTTTGCAATATGATTTCACTGCTGAGCTTTGCGTTTTATGTTTGATGATTATGTTTGATTTGATATTTTGTATTTCTTATATTTGCGTTACCACAAAGCCTATTATAATCGTTGTTGTAGTACCAGGGGGATTAAAACATATCGATAGATTTTTTTTTCTTTTTTTTTTTTACAAAATTATAAAATAAAAAAATAAAATTAAATATTATAATTATCATATTTCAGAGGATGCACAGGGTTATCAGAGACAGCCTATCAACTATTAACTGCTGAAATTTACGCCGAGTGGGTGTGTGATAAGTGCTTGCAATCGAAAAGCATACCTTTGGTTAAGTTTAAACCATAACACTTCTTGACCCGTCGTATATGCGACGCACGAGTGACTCTTTGTTAGCGTTTACACTTTGTACACGCACACACATACACGTACGCGTGCGATTGCACACATACAAGCACACACATATACACAAAACACGCAAATACACGAAATACATGCATACAATAAACGTCGTCTACTGATGCAGACGTTAAGTCCTGCATAAATATAAACATACGCTGTTTGTTAATAACTTAGTTTTAACTTGTTGAAAATATTAGGGAAAGTGGATTCTACAAACTTTTGAAACGAAATCACATCGAAAGTTTATAGAAATCAAAAAAGAATGGAAAGAAGAAAAACACAAAAAAAAATAATTATTACAACCAATTAAAAAGTTGGATTTGGAATTTTAATATCTGTTTCATGATATAAGTTAATTTGCCTATATATATATGTTTACGTATATGTATATGTATATATACATAGGCCAATATATATATATATATATATTTTTTATTTTAATTTATATTATTCTATAATCAAACTTATTAAAATCTTTTAAATATAAAAATACAACTGTTTCATAACGATTTGGAACGCTTATCATATACGCTTATATATATATGTATATATATATATATATATATATATACGTATATGTAAAGAGGAAAAAGAAAAATTTCAGATTTAAGAAACGTGATAAAAATAATGAATTATCAAAGTGAAGATTTTTTATTATTGAGGCCCTTGAAACCCTTTCTCCTAACAGCAATTAATAAAATACTACGTTTTCAAATGAAATGTTATCTAAATGCATAATATAAGAATTTATAATTATAACAGTGACGATACAAATACAGTAATTGTTTATAAAGAGAAAACGAAAAATGAGAAAAAAATGTCTATTACTAATAACGGGTACTGCATTATTTTTAACAAAGGTATGCATTATTGTAGGCAAACTGTTGTCCTGTGTTTATAACAATTGTTATATTATTATTATTATTATTATTATTATTATTATTATCATTACCATTATCATTGTCATTATCATTATCATTATCATTATCATTATCATTATCATTATTGTCTATTGATATTTAGATAAATATATAAAAATAATAATGATTTTTTAGTTTCTATGTGTAAATTTCTTTAAAACGGTTGATTTTTGTACGACATAATTTGTATATAAAATAGGTTTGATTTACATGGAAACACTAATTTCCATTCGCGTTGACTTTTGAAATCCTTTTTCTTCTTTTTTAGAAGACAATAGAAAATAGTAAATAAATAAAATTATAGTACCCATTTTTTTATTAAGGAAATTTTAATCGACAGTAATAATTTTTCTATTTTTTCTTGTATATGTATCAATACGTCCACTTTATTGTTTTAAAAAACGTGTTTGAGAGAGAAAAAAAAACGAGTTGAACTTGTGTACGTCTTTTATTTGACTGATTTATCTAGTTTAATTTTGTTTTAATATGTAATAAACAATGTAAGCTACAAATTTGAAACTACAAAGTTAATAATGCATTTTAAAATTAAATACTAGATAAAAGAAAAATAAAAGAAAATAAAAATATTTTGTACAAATTAAAAACTTGATGGTAGTATAGAAATAAATTTTAGAAATAAGTACGATTACAGTAATTTTTATTTTTTATTTTTAACGGAAAATAAAACAACATCGTGAACTATAAGAAAAAAAAATGAAAAAGAAATGTTTGTTTTCTCTCAAACAAAATAAATATCTTGTTATTAAGATTAAATACACATAATCTCGAACAGCATTTGTGCATAATATACATTTAATGTTAATAAAATAGCTATAGTAATAGTATTATAATCCATATATATATATATGGTGCTTAAGAATAATCGATCATCGATTGTAATTTAAATCATTATGGCAAGAAAAATTGTGCCATTGTTCTTATATTTATTTTTCAATTAATTTTTTATATTTGATAATATATAAGTACATAACGTAAAATAATTAACAATAGAAGCGAATCAAATGAATTTTTGTTTAATTTTAAATTATTCTAATTTTGTAGGAATAATGAATTAATTTTATTGCATAGTTCGAATCGATATAATATTATTTGAACATTTGTTTCGTTGTATCAATATTAGGCAATTATTATTCTCACTTGCACAATTTGATATAAAAAAATAAATGAAAACATGCGTATACGATCAGGGTTAAATTATCAATACCAGTATCAAAAATTATACCACGATTGATCATCATTATCACCTTTCTCTGATTCTACGATTAAAGAAAACAAAAAAAAAATAATAATAATAATAATAATAATAAAATAATAAAACGTTTCGAACGCGTGTTTGTCTGTGCTAAATTTGTTCTTAATTGTTTTTTTCAAACATATTAATTATTTAATTATTATATATGAATATATAACCGAACAGAACTGATAATAAAAATAAAGAAATAATATAAATTAAAATAAATAGATAAAAAATAGTGTAAGAAAATACTTGAAATTCAAACGTAAACGTAAACGTGTAAAACTTAAGGGAAATGAAATGAAAAGAGAGAGAGAGAGAGAGAGAGAGAGAGAAAGAGAGAAAGAGTAAGGATTGTATAGTTTTTTATATGTATATGAAAAAATATAGCCAGTTATCACGTTTCTATTTAAAAAAAAAAGCCTGTATTAAGCGGAATTGAAACGAGAAATAAATACAAACAAGAATAAAAATACATTTTAGCATAAAAATTGTTATTATTTTTTAATAATTATTATTTCCGCATAATACACGCATTTAAGCTTGTTTTATTTTAATAATCGATGTTTCTTTTTATTATTTTGTATTTATTTCTTTTCGGACAATGATTAAATGCTAATCATTTTAAACATAAGGCACAGGATCGTATTATGTTATTATAATACATAAATACTCATATTAGTACTGCAACGAATAGAATTATTAATCTCTTTGTATGTTATTTTAAATTTTGTTTGTCTTAATTACGTAAATTTGAATCTACGCATATATGGAACGATCTCGTTCGGTTATACACAAATTTTGTTTTTAAACTAATCGTAAATAGGGGATTAAGCTGATCGCATATCTGCACCTACGTACATATTACACATACATTTATATACATAAATACATAACTAAATGCATCGTTGTATATTTATACAAATTATATCTTGTTTATTTAAAAAAAATTTTTTTTTAATCTAAAATGAATCAATAACGAGCAAAAAAACAATATTTTATAATGGATCTATCGCACGATATCGCTTAATCCCCCATCCTTACCCCTACTCTCATAATAAATCAAGCTCACTTTATATACCATCTCGGTTCCAAGATCTCCTGAACATTGACGTTGACTGTTCATAGACGTCACTATGAACATACAACATAATACACTACCCTTGTAGAGTAGGGTATTTCTGAAAAGTTCGTAGGGTAGAAGTTAATAACTGATTCCTACAACAAGGGAGGTAAACTGGAAGTGTCTACTCATTACTATCAAGAATGATATGAAGAATCCAACAATATTGCAACAATGAAAGATTTTTGAATGTACTGTTTTTATTATACTTACACTTGGAAGAAACCATATGCAGCAATATTCTATCAAAAGATTAGCAGAAGGAATGCATCCTAGTTATCACTAATTAGAAAAACAAAAGGCAATTACATTATATTAGAAAATTCTATTCTTGTACAAAATCTTTTACCAGGTTTTCTAAACGATGATGGAAGATATTATTGTTCATCGACTGCCAAGAAAAATTTATGTATTTATATAAATTAATATCTTCCTTGCTAAGAATTCCATGTGAATTATTATGTGAATAGAATGCAGCTGTTCTGACTAAAAATAATCTAGACAATAATATGTTAGAGGCAAATATAATAATTTTGTTAGAAGAAGAGGTAAATATTATAATACTATTAAAATAAACTTACTTTTATCATATAATAATTGAATGGGGAGTTGCATTTATTTTTAATCAATTAATAAAAACATATAGTGTGTGCGTTAACTATATTTTATTACCGACTGGTAAAATGTGTATCGCCACCTATCGGTACTAGATATTACTTCACTGTACCGACTAGTAAATTTAGGCTGCCATCTAGCGGAAGTAAATGTTACTATATCTTACCGATTAGTAGAATATGTTTCGCCATCTAGACAAAAGATAAAACATCACTAGGATAAAATCAAGATGGCTACCTGTCAATGTACTTTGAATACCATAAATACAGGCTATGTGCAGTGTAAAGTATTTAATTAAAAAAATCCTTTTAGTGATGCAATAATCAAGTGAATAATATTTTTTATTTATAATAATTCGTTTCATATTCYTTATTAAGTGATCGCCAATTCTGGATGAAAATAATTAAACTGGATAAAGTGCTGTGGGACAGTGTTATGTTATAACCTAAGAAAAATGATTTTCTTAATTAAATCCGAGAATGCAGATGAATTCCAGACGTTCTTTTTATTAAATTATTATAACAAATACTAGTAAGTAACTTATATATTTTGATATACGAAATTCTACTAATTATTAAAATATATGGATTATTTTGTMTTTTAACTYTATGCATTATCTAAACATTTTCTCTCTTCAAACTTATTTTGGTATTTATATAAACTACTTTTTAAAATATTTTTAAATCAGATCAGCATGCAGATCTATATTTTAAATTCCAATCCAAGAACGTCATACCCAAGAGAAGAAGAGTACATTACACCATTGGATCAATGGATATATATTTCATTTTCTTACGACTAACGATTAGAAGATTTGCATTGATTATGTAATCCGAAAAAGAGTTTTATTCTATAATATTATGTAAATAGAATGCAGCTGCAGTAACAAAGAATAATCAAGACAAGAATGTGTCAAAAGGTAAGCATTGCAATCTTGTATTTGTAAAAGACAAACCTATATTAAACTGATTAATAAACTAATACATTCCACAGGGGAGTTAAATAATTTGACTAGAAGTGTCTACTCATTATTATCAAAATTGATAAGAAGAATAAAACAATACTACAACTATGAAAGATTGTTTAATGCACTGTTCTTATCATACTTGCACTGCGAGAAAACCATATGTAGTAATATTTTATCAAAAGAATACCAGAACACATGTATCTTAGTTATCACAAAATAAGAAAACAAGTGGCAAATACATTATGTAAGGTAACTCTATTATAGAAGAATATCTTTTACAAAGTTTTGTACACGGTAATAGAAGATATGTTTTCTTCATTGGCTGACAAGAAAAATTGATGTATTTGTTAATAAATATCTTATTTGCAAGGAATTTCATGTGAATTATTATGGGAATAGAATGCAGCTGCTCTGATTAAAAATAATCTAGACAATAATATGTTAAGAGGTAAATATAATAATTTAGTTAGAAAAAGAAGTAAATATTATAATACTATTAAAATACACTTATTTGTATCATATAGTAAATGATTAAGATTTTATTAATTTTTAATCAGTTAATAAAAATGACTGTGTCTTTTATGTTAGATCATCATCATCATCATCAGCATCTTCCTTAAGAAAAATTCAATCATGATCATCATTAATATATACTCTATATATACACATATATTTCTTTTCTTATAATACATTAGTGTTTTGCATAAACTATACATAGATATATGTTGATGTGATGATAGTGTATTATATATATAGTTAAAAAATATTACATTAATTCTCATGCGTGACCATAAGAATATAATTTCATGGAAAATTAATTATTATRTWACAAAATATTTCGATGCATGTACAATTATATGTAGTAGTAATTCATGTTACAGTAATCGACTTCTATTAACTGAACAACAACAAAATGACATATTTAATTTGTTACTAAAAACATATTTATGACTTATTTTTAAAATATTACATAAACACACTTGAAAATAAATATTGTTTCAGATAATAAAAGTATT
>NW_015149107.1:0-15652 GCF_001465965.1 Polistes dominula
AAATATTGTGAAATATTCACAATTGATTAAGTTTTTTATAATGTGTCTTGAATTATATTTTCTATGTGTATTTGTAATTGTATTAATCAATTAATAATTTCGTATGAATCAATATATTTGCATATTGAAAAAAGCATGCATCCAGAGACATGCATTTTTTCATATTCACTTGTGTTTAAAATATAGAAAAACACATTTTCTAATGTATCGAGAATTCGATATTTTTTAATGTCCACCTTTTGGTCACTTAAAACTTTTTTTTTTTTTAAATTGGAAATTTTTGGTCGGGGATTCTACATCGAATTTCATTTTTCCACACATGCCCTTTTAATCTAGTTTTTTGTTACAGAAGTGGAATACAAAAATAAGAAGACAGAAGACAAAGATTATTGGCAAGATCGATTCTAGTGTTTGTAGTTTGTGTTGTCGTAGTAGTGTGGTGGTGGGTTTTGTATCTGAATATATGAATGTATGAATGTAATGAATCTATTTGTGTGTGTGTGTGTTTGTGAACAATTTTTACTGATTCTTTTTTTTTATAAATCTTTTTACATTGTTTCTATTCACAGGTAGAAATATTGTTAATAGCATCTGAAGAGGACTAGTCTTAGATAGAATTATATATCAAAAGATAAGATAATAAAATAAATGATTGATTTATGATGTTATAATAAGATGAGTAATGCAAAAAGAATTTGTTAAATTATTTTAATCTTATGAAAGAATAAAATATAAATTTAATAATCATGAAAATATTTTGATCCAACGAGAAATTAAAATATTTTTATCAGATTTTAAATAATATTAGGAGTATTTTTTATAACATTACGAATTCTTATTATTATTAAAATAATAGTCAATGCACGTTAGTGCACATGAATGCGTGCGTGCGTGCGTTCATATTGTAACACTTTGCGTGTTACATTGTAAGTTTACATTTTTGCGTTTGTTTAGTAGGAACTTGCGTTTGTTTAGTAAGAACTTGCGTTTGTTTAGTAGAAACTTGCGTTTGTATAATAGGAACTTGCGTTTGTATAATAGGAACTTGCGTTTTATATTATTTAAAGTTCCAAGCGAATCTACGTCACAGCTTTGACATGTTTGCGTTAATTTAGGATTGTAAATCGGGTAGGTAGGTCGATTTAAAACGATGTACATGATTTTTCATCTAACTTTAAATAATAAGTTGGATAAAAAATTTGGTGACACGTTTTTCCGGTTGAATTTTAGAAATTAATTTCTTTCTAACAAATGACTAATGAAATATGTACTAGTAGTTAGAAAGATAATAATAGAAGTAGAGTCTTAGCCCGTGGGTCTCCGAACACAGCAACCTTCTCGCGGTGAGACCTGGGTCGATATTACTTGTGATCTATTTTATCTAATTGTTAATTATGTAACGCAAGTACTATCGGGCGAATGGCTGTGTTAGATTCAATGTAAAATCTATTTACATGTTTAAATTATTATTAACTTTCTTTGGTCCTTCTGACACATGAATTTTATTAAAAATAATCAAATGAATCTTAAATTTATCAAATCATTTGTTAAACTAGGAAATGTATATATATATATGAAAACAAGTATTTAAAGTGTGTTGTGTGTGTGTGTACGTGTGCGTGTGTTTGTTTACTGTGTAATCCGTATTCTCACTGACTATTACAAGTGTAGAAAATTTGAAAAAGAAATCAGAGGAAGGTGGGGTCTTACCTTACTCTTCTCTGGTAAGTAACTTACTCACTAGCATAAACAGTAAGAGAAAAAGAAGAAGGAAGGGGACGTGGGAACGTTCATTTATTCTACTGTAGTTGAACTTTAGATAGCATCAGTGAGAATACAAAAGAGAACAAGTATCCCTCCTGACAGCAGTTTCACGTGCGCTATTTACTTCATTAGTGTAATTAGAGTATAAGCTTTACGTAGCCGAACAAGACGAAGAAAGAAAAATAGAAAAGAAGGCGAAGGCGAAGGAAGAAAGAAAGAAAGAAAGAAGAGGAAAAGGAGAAGGGCCAAAGGAGAGGGCCAGGGGAAAAAATTTAATTTAAAACTCGTTCTCTGCGCACTGTCTACGTGTTAGAGAGAATTAACTCTTCTCAATTACCGCAACATTAGGTAAATTACGGTTCAACGGCATCACATTTTAATCAAGATAATTTGCAACGCCTTTACTTTATTCTTAATCCTAGCTAACCCAAAAGTCTCCTAGATCAACTGGTATAATAATACGTATGTATATATATATAAGTATAAATATACAGAATGATCTGTAACTGATAGTTCAAGCTAAAAGATGGTGAGATTTTACATAAAAAAATAAAATCAGCCCCTTTTCGTTTGTACCACCAGTTACAGATCACCCTGTATATATATATTATATATGCTTAGGACACTTATCAACTAAACTCTCAAATCTATACATATGTATACATATACACGTTAAGATAATAAGCTAATTGGATAGTAATGCCATTCATGTTTGCATTAATTAACAAAGATGTTATTCGTATCGTTGGTTTTGATTTAGTATTTGGTATATAAATACATGTCGATATACATTGACGAGTTTTACATTTGAAAATTCATTTTAACATACACCAACGCGCTGATCAATACACACCCTGTCGATTTATCAGAGAAACCAACCGTTACACAACCAGATTTATACAATTATCCCGAGTAATAAAGCACTAATGACTCACTGGGCAAAATAATACGATATTTTACGCTATTTTACTTGCATACTATTTATTTCGTTGATCACACTCTCTGTTTCTATCTTCTATTGACGTCGTATCACGTCAGATAATACTTTTTCAAATTGTAACACGATAGTTCGATTATACGGGACGCCCCATATAATATTCCAATCGCGTTTTAAGATAAATCGTTGTTATACTATATTCTCGTATCCTTAATCACATTAAAAATAAAAGAAACCAGTATCCAGTTAACACTAAACATACTATGACTGATTGTAAATTTTGTATTTCAATTCTTCATTCAATGTTTTATTACTGTGCATCATTTTTTGACTTTACGATAATTGCAATCATTAATTTTTGTCGAAGATCTGTTATTTTATTGGCCATTTTACTGGTTACGGTAGACATCCTTTTTTATTTCTATATTCGTCTATTTTATGGGTTTCATTTGAAATCTCATCACGTAATTACGTTTACGTATTATCAAAATATAAATGACAATTAAAACTTATGTAAAAATTGTTTAAACGATTTTTTTTTTTTAGATTTGACATTCGATTTATATCACGTTTGAAAAGATATAAAAGAAGTCCGGCAATATTGGATAGGAAGGACATGAACCACTCTTGATGATATGAATACTTTTAACAAAAATAACGAAAATAACAAACCACATGTATTCAGTTGAAATTTGCTTTTGCAACACGTCAAATTTGAACATACTAGTATAGTATATATGATCGAGAGAATGACGATTCAAAGCCGCTCAAAGGCGAGATAAAGGGCGGAACGCGAAACTGGTTTTGGGTGTCGAAGAAACGACGAAATGGGGGAAACCACATTAAACGTCGATACGAAGCGAACTATGACATGACAGAACCTCGATACTTCAAAATGTCCCAAAAGCATATTGAGAATACCATAGGTTTCCATTTCTGCCACATGAAACCATTTCCGACCGTTCACTTGATTACTGTTAGTTCAATAATTCTTAATTCATTTGCGTATTGCCATCTTTTGAATGCTCTATTACGATAAATAATTCAATTTCAAATGTTCAGATGGATTTGTTAAAAATAAATTCTGCATATCAAATAAAACATCAGATTGATATTGTTTAGTATTCAAAGTACATTAACGTCATAACAGGTCATTTTATTTCGTATTTATAATTTCGTATTACATAATTTCGTATTAACTAAAATATACATTTCCTTTAATTAATTAACAATTATTTAAAATATATGTCCAATACTTTAATGCACTCTGCTTATATTTCAGATTGTTTAAGCACATATATCGGTTAAGCACATTTACTTGAAATAATAAATAAGTACTTAGAATAATAAATAATTTCAATCTGGCATTCTGTTAAACGAAAATTTTCGCCTCGAAGTCATCACTGCACAGGAACGATTAAATAATTACATTAAAATAAACAAAATGTATAAATTAGAACTTTATAATCTTAAATTTTCTTTATTAGAAATATTATTACATTTGTACGCATGTGTAACATTCGAAAAATTATATAAACAACATCGTATAAAAGAATTTTGACAGAGGACGACGTGCCAGTCTGAAGGTGAATCTCGTAGAGGACGGTGCTCTGATCATATACTCGGTGTTTTTTTGGTAACAAAACATTCCTTTCGAGTAATTAATAATTATTTAATCATCTATTGCACAATTTTCTCATTTTTTTTTTTTTAGACTTTTTCAATTAAAATACTTTTGTTTGAATGTTTCTAAATTAACAGGTCCTTTTATTATACATGTAAATTTAAAAAGTGGTGTAAGTCCAGTTTAAAAAAAAAGAACAAAAAGAGATATCACGTAATTTATGCTTAATTTAATGTAAACTTTTTATGGATAACTAGTTAATATTTAATTTCTTAAAAAGTGCCCATGTTTTGTACAATTTAAAATTGGTTGAAAACCTTTAATTTTCTCGAAACAAAAGAAAGTGGACTTACACCACTTGCTAAATACACGGTCCATATAACTTATATTAGACCACTTTTATGATTATTGTCAAATATATAAAATACTTTGATATATTTCATATGTTTAAATGATATTTCGTTATTTCAGATTCCAGCAATGTAAAAAAAAAACCTGAAGAAAAATAAATAAAAAAATCCTTTTTCGTGCAGTTATTCGAATCATCTCGAGTATTGTAAATGATTAAGTATTGCGTTAATACTTATCAATGAGAATGTGATATTGAAAAAGAATACTGACATTATCAAAACGAAAAAAAAAAAGAGAGAAAGAAAGAGATAAAGAAAGAGAACTTGTGTAATATCGTATTTAAAAGCGAGAGAACAGATAAGAGAGAATCATTCTAATCAAAGCACAGTGTCTGTTTAGTATAAAACATGGTACTTTAATTAAGTGTCGATCAACTGTATCGTTTTTGAATACGATAGTACGCATGATATTCATTTGATTGAAATAGATACGAGAAGGTATTTGAATAAACGAAAAAAAAAAAAGAACAAAAACAAGAGCTTTTTTAAGTAAGACGATCTTTGAATCACATTGCGCGCTAGTGCTGCGAGAGAACTTGTAAAACTTGCCAACAAAATGGATCTCAACGTGTGACTGCGATTGAAAGTGTCGTATCTTGTATGAATTTATACCCCGTGACGTAAAAGTATCTTACCGTCTATAAAGAGTTGAAATAAATAAAGGACAAGATGAAATAATAAGAAAAGGACAAAAAATATCGAAAGGAGTAGAAGAAAAAGTACATAACGTGTGTTTGATGTATGTGGTGTTGTGTACAAGAGAGAGGCAGAGAGAAAGTGTATTTTCTCCATTACGCTTTCGATCTCTGGGTGGGGAAAATCAATAGGGAAAAGCAAGTTCAATAAGCGAGCATGGCTAGAATATAACTTACGATTGATATATAAACTGTACTACTATCTTGATTATTTTGATCGTTTCGAATTCAATGTCGAATCGAATGAAATAGTTGTTGTTGTTGTTGTTAACAACGTTAGACGAAGACGATATATTACGAGATGAATTATTGTCGACGTCAGGAACAACAACGACGACTCCATGGGGAAAGAAGAAGATGTGATTATTATGGGTGTTTGAAGAAAGTTTTGCGTTAAAAGAAAAACATGTTAGAATTAACTGTAATTGTATTAAATTCTTGACATCGACGATTGACGAAATAACGTTAAATTTTCGATGTTTATTAAGTTTCTAAGGAATATGATGATTCGACGTTGGTGGTACGTGTTTTTAAACATTGCATTGTGCATAATATTGCAGTTAGATTGTGTCGAATCTACTCACATAACTGGCACTTTCGACACCAAGGAGTTCTTCCGTTTTTTGATTAAATTTGGCTTCCAAAAAACTGATCGTCACAGACAGAAGGACACATCAGGATATATATTTGGAAATATCACTAGCAAATTGAACTTTACTGTACCAATAACATTGGCTGTTCTTGATCGTAGTCATTTTTTGGAGTACTATGGTAATAGGACTGTAATAGATAAAAATATTGCATGTACTCTAATGTTTAATACTCTCAATCAGAGTTCATATGATCCAAATTGTAATGATGAAGGTCAAGATTTTCTAAGGTACGTAGATACTAAAGAGTATCATAAAATACAAATGTATTTTAAAAAAAGTTAATCATTGTTATTTCTTACATTATGTTTCTTTCTTTATTATTAAAAGGCGAATACCTTGTCCTAGAGGAAAATTGTGTCAAGACGAAGATTCTATATGGAATATTGTAAAGGGACATCAATTCACTTATGTTATACAGGACTTTTGGCAACCACGTTTCTGGTATATGAGTATAGTAGCATGTTATAGAAATGCAACAACATGCCAGTGGGAATATTATGATAAGCATGACATATTAGAGTATGATATATGGCTAGTAAATGGCAATCCTAATACTAGTGGCCTGAACAGCCTTACTTATCAGTTCTCCTATGACAGGCAGAATACCATAGAACTATATTTACTGTTCTTTGTGTGCTATATTATATTAGTTCCGCTGCAATTATACGCAGCAAGATTACAAAAACACCCTGTGACACGATTATTTACGGCTAGCTTATTATTAGAATTTGTTGCAGTGTGTTTAATTTTAATACACGTGTTAAAATTTTCTCTCGATGGAGTTGGCTACGAACAATTAGAAGTTGCTGGCGATATTTTTGATATTCTCTCACGGGTAAGAAAAGTGTGTGTTTAATATGTGGTAGAATGTAAACAACAACGTTAAACCTAAAAATACACAAGCATGCATGTATTTACACCGATAGAATATCATTCATTTCATTCATATATGTGTGCAGGCTTTTGAATCTTTTTATAAACCATCAATGTAATTTACTTTTTCTATTATTATAGGCATCATTTATGTTACTTCTACTTTTACTTGCTAAAGGATGGGCTGTAACTCGAATGGAATTAACATGGAAGCCTTTAGTTTTTGCTATATGGTTATGTTATGGAATAGTACACATTCTACTATATGTTTGGAATATGGTAAATTTTAATCATTGTAATTAAATCTATTGTCAACAAAATGTATTGCACATGTAATATTTTTGTAGACGGAAGTTGACATTGTTGAAGACATTGACGAGTACCAAACTTGGCCAGGATGGTTCATTCTTTTATTCCGTAGTGCTATAATGATTTGGTTTTTATATGAACTTCGAAATACTATGACGTATGAACATAATACTCAAAAATTAAACTTTCTTTTACACTTTGGTGCATCATCATTAGTTTGGTTTATTTATTTACCAATAATAGCTCTTATAGCGCTTCAAGTAAGTGCTTTGTGGAGGTTTAAATTATTATTGGGTAAGTTTTCTTTAAGAAGAGTTTATACGTACGAAACAACACATGTTGCAATATACACATTCTGTAACAACCAATATATACACCTAACCGGTTTAACAATAACAATAATAAATTTTTAGGTATAACATACTCAGCAGATTGTTTTGCTTATTGCGTAATGGCACATTTGTTATGGCCAACACGAAGCGAACAGTACTTTTTACTCGCTCAAGGTGGAGATAATGGTGATGAACTTGATGAATTCAATGAAGCACCGCATGTATTAAATAATTATGTGGAACCACCAGAACTCAGTAAAATAATCACTTAATATTTAAATCTTAATAATGAGGTAAAATATTGAAAAAGTAAATATTCAAAATGTGATGTATATTTGCCAAATGGTAAAAAAACATAGAAAATTGGTAATACTTTGATCTGTGCTATTTGAGACTGAAATGTGCTGCACATTCTGTAATTAATATATGTATATCATTGATCAGATTGAAATATGTAATAGAAGTCAATAATCTACGCGAAAAAAAGATAAAATGAAGAAACATAATATTAAGATCAGTTTATTATGATAATTTTTTACTTAGAGAGGATAAAAAGTAATGATAATTGATTTATTTTGTACTAATTCATAACACACAGATATATCAGGTGCATAGTGTATAATAGAATAATATAAAAAGAGTCATTCTTCATTTTAAACAAATGTTTCAAACTCGTATCAAATTTTTATCGTTGTGAACATTTTTTTAATTATTTTTATTTTTATTTGACTTCAATATTTCACCTATCTATCATATACTTACTATATAACATATACATACACATAAATATTATAAAAATAATCACACGACTCTATATGGTAGATTTTATAATTTTATAGTAATCTACATGATAGAATTTTCTTGCAATAATACTCTCTTTCTTTCTTTTTGTTCTTTTTTCTTTTTTTCTTTTTTTTTATATTTTATTAGAAATTTTATTATTCTATACTATAAAAAAAAAAAAAAATCTATTTTAGTGTGTGCTTGAAAGAGAATGATTATACATAGTTGTTTACATGATTGGGTGGTTTTATAATTACAATAAGATGGGAACATGACTAAACAGCCATGAAATAACTAGTTGGGTACAAAAAAACTGAATACATTAATTTAATAAGAATAACATCAGTATTATATATACTGCAAATATACTTTATAACAGTTTTATTACTGCTACAAATACGAACACTGAAACAATTACTATAAATAGTTATGGCTCTTTAGTAGTTTTGTATTCTTCAGATTATATATATATATAGAGAGAGAGAGAGAATTGTCATGCAGTAAGTTATCTGATTTTAATTTCAATCCAAACAGAGTAAACGCAGTTTCATTCAAAACTGAGAATTGTCTAGGACATTACTACTACTATTTTGTAATTGAAAAAAATCCACGATTAAAACTTTTTGATTATTTTTAACTGCCTGAAGAAAGTATAAATTCTATGTGATGATTTTATTAGAATATAGATAAATATATATGTATATTATACGAAACAAATGATTATTATTAAATATTGTTAAATTTGTCCTTAGAAATTAATGTTTTTATTCGTTTTTGTTTTTTCTTTTATTATAAATTCAATTATACTCTTTTTCTCTCCATTAGGATATACGTTATATTAGTGTATACAAAGTAGTAAAAACGAATCAATGACTATGAATTAAAAATTTATATTTGTAATATTACTTTTGACTAGTTGTACATTATTTAATAACACAAACAATGTTGCTCAATCTTGTAATAAATAAGGTGATAGAGAAGTATACACAAATATACACACTGTCTTTAGAAAAATTTTGAGCTCCATGTTGTATGTATTGAAATATTGGTGCAATGTTTCTAATATCTTGATATTATTGTAGAAAATCAGATAATAGATATATCTTAGACAGAATGATTGAAAAAAAAAGGTCTATCGCGTCCTTAATAAAAAAAAAAGTAAATAAAATGTTTCACAGAATCAATTTTAATGAATATTTCATTCAAATATATAAACCTTGAATAGAAAAATACACGTGATGATGAAATTTTGATAAATTTGATTCAAAATCAAATCAAATATATTAATAACACTTTACAAGTGTATTTTTACTCGTGTTTTGTGTGCTCAACAAATTCTATTGTGTTTCAATCATAAACATTTCAATTATTTATATATAAATATATGTGTGTGTGTGTGTAGTTTTATCCTGTAGTTTATCAGCAATCAGTTTAACATTCAAATAATTGTGAAATTATCTTATCTTATTATAAAACGTGTTAGAACAATTTTTCATTCATCTATGTTAATCAAAAGTGTGTAAATCATTTTCATATTTTCACATAATTCATTGTCAAGAAATATATTGTACAAATGAATGTCAATATGAATTCTAGTTTTTCATATTGTTAAATATACAACAGTAAATGGGAACTAAATAATGTTTTAAGTAATTTTTTTTGCATGTAATAAAATATTAAATTATTTAGCCTTTTCTTTTTAAGTCTTATACGTATGAATGATATAAATGAAAAAAATTGAAGAAAAGTCCTTTTATTTGTTCAAAAATTATAAGAAAATGTATTATTTGTCTACAATTCCTTGGAATTTTATAACAATTGTAAATGAGAAGTAACCCTATTTACTTCTGTACTTAGATCCGGTCCAATTCCAAGTACTGAAATAGTTCCAGGTTTTAATTGAGTTCTACCCGCATCTTTTATTACCGCTGTGACTAGACCAATTTTTTTAGCATTCTGTTCTAACTCTAATAATTTATATTCACTTGATACTTGAAGAACTACTTTTGGTTGACCATTATATAACCAACTTCGAAACATATACTGTTTCATTGGATTAATTGGTGTATTTCTATAACATTCTACTGCGGCATGAGCACATTGTGCAGCTATTTTTCCTGTACCCATAGATATATCAGTTCTTACTACAATAACCATTTTATAACTTGCAGCTGGCAATACTCGAAAAAGGTTAGGCATTACTTGTTTAAATATCAACGACATGATTACAAAATGTTAGTTAATTAACTTGAATTTTGTTTACGTTTATATTCTTCCATACAAACTTTAAACTTTTGTACAAGATCCTGGCACTTTCTCCAATCTCGGGTTTCAGCAATACATTCCTTAAATTACAATAAATGTATTGCAATTTATCAGAGATGATGAATGAAATGAAACGAAACACAATCTTTTTTCAATGTTATACCTGAATTTGATAATGCAATTCAATGCAACCAGTCTTTTTTAATGCTTGTTCAACTGGATCTTGATCATAACCTGTCTGAACTTCAGCTTGTTTTACTATCATGTTATTTATAAATAATATGTCAATTATATTRTTATTATTATTATTTAATAATTAAATCGATAATTAAAATGATATTAGAATTAAAATAAATGATATGATAATGTTTCTATAAATGATTCAATATTCCATTAAACAACTCGTGATTCACACAGGAAATAAACCTACATACACATGTACATATTTGACCATGCAATGAATGCAACGAATGCAATGATTTACAAAATGAATCAAAATCCAATAAAATAGATGTTTTATTTGTTTTTAATTTTAAAATAGATTAATATTGTTTTTGCTTGAATTTTTTAATTAATTAAATAATAATAAATTGATATGTAAATAAAAGTAATATTTGAATTCGTAGATGACGCTGTTAAATCTAGTTTGTCGGTGTCCATTCTAATATCTTTTGTAAACTATGTTTGGAACGAGTAGAAGTAGCCAATGAATTTAGTTTTTCAAATATATGTAAGGTAAGCAATAATTTGATTTTCTTTAAACGATTAAAAGTAATAGATTATTTTTTTAATATATTTTTAAATTTATACGTTTTATTTAGTTTAATTATTAAAATCGTTGTATACTTTGTAATTGTTTGATCAAATGTGTATGTGTTTGTATGACTTGTCCAAAAGAAGGTTGGAATAATATTTCGGGAAAGTTATCTTATCATATATATTTGTGTATTACGTGTATTTTATTCGCTAGACGAACAATTTATAATTCCAAAATAATTTGCTATTAATGAAACTTGAAAAAAATTAATTAAATTAAATTTGGCGGTATTTAGCTTATAGGATTGAAGAAGAATTAGTAAAAAGTTCAAAGTTCTATGTGATTATTTGTGTGAGCAGTCTGTGTTGTATCCTTAACCATATTTATTAATTTTAATTGACGGTACGTCCAATACAAATAACATTTTAACATTTTTTTTTGTTTTTCTAAATAAAACCAATAGAAATAATGAAAATAATTAATCATCATACCAATTTGTAGTGGTATTCATTTTAAATTCCAAATATTTATTTTACAGTTGGAAAAATGTCAGAACAATTTGTTGGGTGTACAGTTTCTGTCACATGTGTAGATGATCTTGGTATTTATCAGGGTCAAATAATAGATTTAAATAAACAAAGTGTGACACTTTCAAAGGCTTTCTGTAACGGTGTGCCGCATACTTCGTCTGTAGTTAGTTTAAAGTAAGTCTCTAACGGATGTGTGCTCATTACAAGTTTCTAATTAAGCCCATATTGTATTATCGCATTATTTGATTGTAGTGTTAAGGATATAATCAATGTGGAAATCATTTCTACCAAAGAAACTAGCTCCAGTATTAATGATATGCCGCAGCAAAGTAAAGTAACGGTTAAAAGACCAATAGCCAAAAGAGCTGGTCGATCATTTTCTGAAAGTGTACCACCTTCTACGCATTCCGGTGGAACGCAAACATCATCAAATGTTAGAAAATCTGTTGAACCGGCACAGCAGCAACAATCTGAACTTGCAACTAATGGCAAAATGGGATCAAGTATATTATATTTTTTTTATAAGGTTTTAAGCGTTACGCGTATTATTGAAATTTAACAATATTAATAAACATTCAATAATTCCTACAGCTGAAGCTAATTGTAAGCCAACTCAGAAAAGACTTACTCATAGACAAAGAGCACTTGAAAGAGATGAGCATACCTTTGGTACTCCTATTGATCAATCCTTGAGCCAAGATTTCGATTTTGAAAAAAACTTAGCATTATTTAACAAAGAGGTTTGTGTTAAAGTCTTTATCTTTTAGGCTAATCAGTTAATTATTCCAAAATAGTAATAATAATAATAATAATAATAATTTTGTAGGCTGTGTGGCAAGAAATAAATTCACTTAAGCCAGATATCGTTAGGCAGTCAGAAAATAATAGAGGCTTAGGTGGTAAATATCGTCACGATGAGAATATCATTGTTTCGGAACCTACAGCCTTTAGGCAGATAGTTGTACCTGCGACCGGTGAAAAAGAATATGTTACCGATGATGGCCTAGTAATTCCGAGTATCACTCTTGATCTTCATCGTCAATTAATTGGTGCAGCAGATCGACTCGGTATTAGTTGGGAACGAAGGGTATGAAGGAAGTTTGAATGATATTACAATAGTTAATAGTTATATGAAATTTGTAAATTCATGTAAACTATACCTATACCACCTGTAGGTAGAACTTCTTGGACGTGCAGGAGCAGAAATTATTCTACAACTTCTTGGCGGAGGACATAGACTTAATCCAAATAATGCTCATCAATGGCCAACCGTTGTAGCACTTTGTGGGCCAAACAGATCGGGAGCTGCTGGTGTTAATTGCGCACGACAATTATCTAGTCATGGTGTTAAAACAATCGTATTTGTCGAAAATTCCGAAGACGTATTTCTTCTACAAGAATTATCACTTTATAGATTGACAGAAAACAAAGTAGAAACTAAAGTTAAAAACTTACCCTCTGTCGTAGATTTAATTCTTGTTGCATTGTGCGATGAAAATTCTTCGAAAATGTTTACTCCAGTAACTCTATGGGCAAATAATAACAGAGCACTTATTTTAGCTATTGAACCACCATCTACAGGTACACCAGGAATTATAAGTAAATTTAGTTTAGTCGGTGCATTACCGCTATCTCACAGTCTTGACAATGGTAGATTATATCTTTGTAATCTTGCTCTACCGAACAAAGTTTATTCTGATGTTGGAATTACCTATAGGTCTCCTTTTGGACCAAAATTTGTCATTCCTTTGCATTCCAATGATTCCTAGCAAATTTTTAATCAATATGTTGATTCTACAAACAATATTTTCAGATTTTAAAAGTTCTACTGATTTTGTTCTTTAGCATTGTATACAATTGAAATAGGTATACCATGTCACAGAAACGTACTTTAGGGACAGAGGATGTTATTCTCGTATTAAAAAAGCATAACATGTTGTGACATTTACTATGTAAATTATAGTTTTTCGTAAGCATTTGCTAAATCCACAGCTTACATATTACATATTACATTGAGGATGATATATTTGATATGTTTTAATAGAACAATATATTTATTGATACATCATACATTTATAATATTAAAATAATCAAATTTATATAATTGGACACAAATATAAGCATAATTAATGCTGTAAATTAAATCATATAATTGCATTTGAGTTATATGCTGGTAAAGCTTTGTAAATGGGATAATACCAAGGGCACGTAGTATGTACGATAATAGTTATAACAATCAGTGAACACAAAATTGTAATATTTTAATATGTATTAGATATTCTTTTGAAATGATCTATTTGATTATTAATCAAAATTGTAATTACTGAATGAACATTATTAGGTCCTTTCTTTTTCTTTTTGGGAGATTATTCAAATTTATTTTTACAATAATTATTGATTTCTGTGAAATCTATCGCATCATTGTTCATTTGATTAGCATGTTTTTTGATATGTATTATTGAATTCAAAAAGTATATCTACATAAGAAAATATTTCTCTTTTTCTCTATATAGTCAAAGTTTACTTTCTCAACGTATTTTTCTCTAACTAGGCATTAGATTTATCTTATCGTATATTACAAAAAAAAAAAAAAATACTATGTGCACAATTATTATAATAGGATTATAAATGCATTATATTGTTTATGAAAATATCCAATTAGGCTCATCATATATTCCCTTTTCATTTTTAAAATAAATATAATTAATTAAATTCAAAGAATTTCAATATATTTCACATTTTTTACAATCGTTGATGTATGTAAAAGAAGGAAAAAAAAAAAAAAGAAGAAGAAGAAGAATCATTCGTACTTATAGAAAATACTAATTTCAAAGGTATTATGAATAAACTAATTAATGTGCATTTTCTACATGATAATATACTTGTGCGAAAAATCGATCATTACAAAATGCGATATTGCACTTTGTACGACTGTTTATTATAAACATTCAGTATGCAACTCATTTTAATTATAATTGTAAGTAATTTATTCATATTTTTTATACCTGCTTGTATATTCTTAAATTTATTCTACATTTAAGACATAACGGATCGTAACGCTATAAACGATAAATTAGTAAGTAGAATATATTTAATTATGTTTCTCGTGGTAAATCTTGTTAATTAAGTTCTACATATTTCTAATTAGGTGTATAAATTAAGCTACTTTACTTGAGTAAATAATAATAACAGTAATAATAGTAAACTAGGCAAAGGAATAAATTTTTATGTTTCTACAAATTTATTTTATTTATATAATTTTGTATAACTTTTTATTTCAACATATTTTCAATTTTATTTTTATTTTTCTTTTCTTTTCTTTTCTTTTCTTTTCTCCTTTTTATTTTAATACACGTAGATTTAACGAATCATTTCTCATTAAGATGCAAGTACTTTTAACAATAATTAATGTAAGTACTTACAGTGTGTATATTCCTGTGTGATATTGGTCATATAAATTTGTGATCAAAATATTAGAAATTATCTATGCATAATTATTCACGCATATTTCAAGACAAATTTTTAATATAAGAAAATACTTCTATCTACAGAAAACAGTGTATTACTGTATATTGGTGCATGATTGTTACTCGAGTTGTTGATGGCCTTCAAAAAAAAAAAAAAAAAAAAAAGATAAAATTAAGACTTCAATGAGTGTGAAGATAAAAATAGTATTAGGTGCATGAATCACACATTACCTGAATTATATTTAAATTAAAT